>VDFB02066454.1:164407-273029 GCA_007258455.2 Sequoia sempervirens
TCTGCCTCCTACCCATTTTTCTTCTCGCCCTCCCGGACAAAACCCATGTTTTCTTTTTGCAAAACATTTGCATAATTGACGCAAAATCCACAAAGATAGGTTCTGGGCTAACCTGGCATGGTACGGCACGGTGGGTGAAGAATATCCGCCTCTCGTCCGCCCGATGGATGATGTCACTATCGTACTCCGGCATCGTGCCCGATCTCTCTCGCCTCCTCTTCTTCTTCTCCTCCTTCTCCACACTTGCCAGCTGTCACAATGATAAAAGATAATTCTCCAATTACCTTTTATTCCTTTTTCCCTCATTTTTCAAATTAAAGTCTTTTTTTCTTTTTTTCTTTTTTTTTATCACAAATTTCCTCCAACTAATTCATTCAGCCTCTTTCTTCCTGGGCCCGCCATTCGCGCACCGTTTACCCGATTGACTCCGTTCAAACACCATTCTTATTTTTCCGTGCTCTTTCCAACAACATATACCACTCCTTACTTTCGAGAAGTTGACTGGGACCCCTTTTTCCTCCTCCGTCCTCCTTCTTGAGGGGGCATACCCTACCATTCTCTCCTAACCCGTCGCTCTAAGCCTACCTTCGCTGGACTGGGGCATCCTCTCCACATTCCCTCTATTTGGGGCAACTCACATTCCCCCATGCTGGGGCATCTCTTTTCTAGTCTCTTCCTCTATAGAGTCGTCTACATCCTATTTTTCTTCGAAACCCTATTATCCTAATAGTATTTCGAAGAGGGGCAAAATGTAGACATCTAATTTGACCACTTCCATATGATCAAAGACATCTCCTTATTCATCTAGCTGCTTATCCCCTCTTTTAATATTAATTAAATCATTTGTTTAATTAATACCTCGCATCTTACATAGGGTCCATAAAGTATTTAATTTAATAAATACTCAACCCCTCTTCCTCCTCTAAATTAAATAAATACACCATTTTATTTAATTTAGCCATATCCCCCTTTTGGAATTAAAATTTATTTTTTTAATTCCTTTTTTCTCTCTCATTGTCACATCCTCCAACTTTTGCAATTTGGTCTCTAATCCATCTTAATTTCTTCATCTTCTTCTAATTGACTATGGTTAGCATGTGCACACCCTTAATCATCATTAGGGTCACATCCTCCATAATCTCCCACTTGCTTCTAATAAGTCATTAGTCCATCAAATTAGGTACTTGCACAACCTTAATCATATGATTAGTCAAACCTAATCCTCTTCCCATTTATGGCATGTGTCCTTAAGTCGACCTTATTAAAGGCTTTCTCCTTTTGGGCAAGGCACTCCACTTCCCCATGTGAATTTTTAATTCACCTTTTAATCCCCCAATGCACCTAAAAGGAATTTTTAATTCCTTCACTTCTTCCCACATGTCCTCTACTTATTCTTTATTCTTTCCCATCTCCCCATGAGAATATTTGAGGAATTTTTAATTCCTCACATGTCCTCTCACCCACATGGGGACAAGGACCTCCTTTATGAGGAGATCTTGTCCAATCCCAAGGTACTTTGTACCCCCTCCATGTCATGTACTATTCTTCCACCTCATGTCCACTTCACCTTTTAGGGCTATATCACATGCCACATGTCAAGATGTGAGGGCTTGTGAGTTCTCAACTCACCTTAGCCCTACATCTTGATCATTGGTGGCTCAATCTTGGCCATCCATCTCTTCTAGGAATTCTCAGAATTCTTATAAATACCCCCTCTTTTCTCTCATTTTAGGGGAGATCATTTTGCTAGCCAAACTCTTACAATTTTATTTCTCAATCTACACTTAGCAATTTTCATGCTTTCATCCATTTCCATCCATCTTCACATCTTGCATCTACTTGCCATCAAGGAGCATACACATCAAAGATCGAAGGGCCAACCAAAGGATCGATTCGACACAAGGTATAAAGTTCCATTTGTTGTGTTTATCTTGTGTTGATTCCAACTTAGGCTAATCTTGAGGTGTAGGTTGTTTTGGTGTTTATTTGCACTCTTTAGTTTGCTACTCGTTTTCTAACGCATATATTTGACCTATCAGACAACCCATCATGACAAATCTGAGTGTCATCACAAATCAGAATATTGTCCAAAATCAAACACAACTACACACTCCAAATCTGCTTAAACAAGAGCCAAATCAACTATATCAAGGGAGTCAAGATCAAAATCAAGAACAAAATTGGCTAGATCAAATTGTTGCACTTTCCAAAATAGTTGAGGCGTTGCACCAAGGGAAATCTCCACCACTATTACCAACATCATTCCTTGGTTTAGGGCTTCCCCCTTCACCTAACACCAATCACTCCAGCCAAATCAATCCACCTAATGTCAATCAAACCATCACGTCAAATCCTTCGAATATACCATCGACATCGCACCAACAGATGGTATCTAATCAAACAACAACATTGATCCCAAATCAAAATAGGGTCTCCCAAGGGCCTATCACCTCAGTCATTCCAACCATTCCTATCACCTCGATCACTCCAACCACCACTATCATGCCCATCACATCTCAAACACTCACTATTGCTGCAAGTATATCTCAATCACTTGTCACCGCATCCAACACAATTCCAAATACACCACCACTACCGCCAAAACCAACTGTAATAAGTCAATATCGTAGCATCGCACTAAAAGCACATCAAGCCTACCAACAAGGGCTTCAACAATCTCAAGCTACCCAACCAACATGAGCACAAACACAAAAGATGACAACTATTAAAAACAAGGATCAAGATCAATCCATCACTGAGCACACGTTTACTTCATCCAATGATCAAATCAACATATGTTGAGAGTCACTTTTGAATCACGATCAAAATCCACCAACAAAACTCGACAATGAGCCAATTCAAGAAATATCAACATCACTTGACTCTATGGTCGAAGACATTCACAGTCTCTCCACCGCAATTGTCGAAAACAATGATCAAAACCTCTCCATCGAGGAGCACATTGAGGATGTATCTACACAATCCGATGATCAATTCACCATACATCAAGAGCCACTTTTTAGTGATCTCTTTCAAGGAGTGTTAGGATTATTTGATCCAATTGACATAATGCACCATCCGTTGACCAATGATCATATTGAAAATGTCTCTACAGCGTCTTATGAGTTAGAAGACATATCTCAAGAATTTATTCCAAAGCAAGATCAACATCTTCCACCAAAGTCTAGCAATGGTCCTTTTCAAAACATGTTGACCCCCTTTGACCGCATGGTTATAGATACTGAAAGAACCCTAAACTCGACACTTGAGGATATTGAACCACTTACCATGAACAATGATGACATCCAAGAACCATTTATAAGCAATCCATCCTTTGGAACTGATCCATGTCAAGAACTTGATCTAAAGCATGTCGAAAGCAACTCCGAAATCATTCAAGATCAAGAATTTGTATCTTTAATATATTACAATCATCTAATGGACACTCTCCTATCTATGCAAGATGATCATACCCATGTAGCACATACTCCTCCACCTACCCATGAGATGCTTTCTATGGATGGACACATAGATGATCTTCATCTAGAACAAGATTGTGTTACACAAAAAGAGCAGATTATTAACTCATACAGTCAAACAGAGTTTTCAACATCAGGATCAAATATGTCCCAAACTCGGATTAAGGACATCATGAATAAAGATATTCATCATTATCAGCTCAAGGAAACAAGTCAGATAGAACATCCAGAGTTAGCGGAGCAGCAAATTGAAACGTCACCTACGGTGATCATTGATCAGAGAATGCATTATGAATAGGAGCTCTTCGAATAGGCAGAATCAAAGCATGAAGGTACTACTACCACCATACTGGGGGCAACTTTGTCTCAAGAAAACGTCCACATAGGGAGCATGAAGAGTCCTTATGATGAAACCGATGCCAATACTATAACCAGCCACGCCATGAATCTTCATCCACCCATCACACCATCCACGAATTGGGACCAACGTCAAAAGAAATAATTGAATCAAAGTACAAAGAACGTTATCAAAGCAAAAGAAGCTAAGAAGCATAATGGAAAAATCAAATACAAATGGATACCAAAGAAGACAAAGAAAGATCATCCCTATCAAACTCCATTAGTCAAAGAAACTATGGGGAAAACTAAAATAGGGAAAGGTATCCATCAAAGATGTTCGCAAAAGCAAAAGAAAGCTTTTCAAGCGACGTACAAAGTGTATCAAGCAGTTGGTCCTAATCCCATGTACACTTTCATATCCATCCATCATTGCTCATCTTCCCAAGTTTGGAGAGTCAAAGATTCCAAGCTGTCAACCAATCCATCTCCTATACCTAAACACACTCCATCCACGCCTCCACACATGATATCCAATTCTGACATTGACCATGTATTGGCAATGACCCTTCATCATAAGGATTCAAAGGGCACTCTATCGCGATGTGCACACAAAGACAAAGTTAACTCCGGTATCGACGGAGTAGATCAAGAATATCAAAAGTTGTATTCAAGTGCACGTATCTTAGCAAAGCAACTTCTTCAGGTAGGATACCGATGGCACATTATGATAGGGGCATCTACATCAGCAGCGCCTTATGGTTTAGCATGAGCTTAAAATCTTTCACAAAAAATAAAAAATATATGAAAATCCAAAAAAATTAGAAAAAGGATTGAAAATAGTGAAGAGAAAAATCGTCCTATAGTGAAAACCGCATGGGCGGCACTTTGGGCAAGACCATGATGAAAACCTGGCAAACAGGCGTCATGTGTAGAATCGAGCATCTACATGCACCACTTCAAGTGAAAGCATCTTATCCCATCCGTAATAAGTCTAGCATCCTATCCATCTCAGCCATAATAAATCCATTTCATCCATGAACCATTTATCCAATCCATTCACATATATCTGCATCCATAGTCCAAATTGTCTTGATCTTGATGAAATTTTGGGGCACGCTTTACGCTTGCTTACGGTAAAACATCTTGACATGGATCATTTTCATCGATCCTATCCTATGCAGTATTATCTGAGCTATGAAACACTATCCAAATGAGCATTTGTTATCCGAACACCTTATCTTATCGTAAGATAATCCTTGGAATCCTTTGCATGCTTACCATATCCATCCGGCCATACACTTATCTAAGCATCCATCCATCACATTTCGTCCATTGCTAGACACTGGGGGCAGATATGTACATCTTGCTTCAAGAATAAATCTTGATCTATATCCTCTAACTTATGGGGTGATCCGAACATTGACAAATGTGAAATAAAATTGGTCAAAGCATCTGTAATCCAAAACTTGAATCACTATCCCATGGCATATTTTGACAAAATGAACATGTCCTTATCAGTCTTCATCTTTCATCGATCATCAATCCAAACAATCAATATCAGTCGCATCTGACACACCCTTCAAATGTTACATCAAATCATCCAAACATATTTTGTTCAAAACCAAGCTTCAACAATCCTGATCAATTGAATCCAATCAATCCATCATGTTGGGGTATCTTTCCCAATCCTTGTGTTGCTTAACACTATCCTTGCATTGTTGTGCATCCTCAACAATGTTATCATCATCAATCTTGATCAATCCAATTCTTGCATTGTTGTGTATCCTCAACAATGTTATCATCATCAATCAATCCATCAAGTCGATTAGTCAACCTTAGCTTGGTCTTCAACAAAAATCCTAAACACAGAACTGATATCATCACACACATCCATATCGAAATTGTCAAAATCATATGAAAATCCAAAAATATTAGAAAATCAAAAAATCCAAAAACATCCAAAACATCGAAAAATCTAAAAACACTCAAAAAGCAGAAAACATCAAAAACATTGAAATCCGAACTACGCCTTCTCTGAGCTTAAACGTAGGCAAGGCTCATCTTTGATTAGCCCCCAAGACATCAAAATCCAAAAACATTCAAAAAACATCAAAATCCAAAAACATTCAAAAAACATCAAAATCCCAAAACATCGCAAAATCAAAAAATCAAAACATTTGTAAAATCTTGAAAAACACCAAAAACAGCCTCAAAACATTGTAAAACATCAAAAACATCCAAATATTTGAAAAATCCATCTGTCTCATCTCACTTGCGCCCGCAATAATCAATCATCCATAATAAACTGATCGCCATCTCCATCCTTTGGCAATGCAAATAGAAACAATCATAGTAGTCAACAATAGCAAACTTCAATCATAAAATCTAAATCGAAACAGCAAACCATTAAAACAAAATCAAACTCTTGATCAGTTGCAAACATGTCAGTCGACCTTATATCAACAGCCTATCAATCAACTTATCAAACCATCATCATCCTATACAATGCATGTCCTAGGATATATCGTTCTGACAATGGGCATCATTTTGGATATCACTTTGGATCTTATCCTATCAAAACACATCCCTTTGGCTAAAGGTATGAAGAACATTGGCTTGTTTGTGTACTTGATCTTTTCTTTTGATTTATCTTATTGTGCTCATTCCAAGGACCTCTCGATGATATCCAAATGAAGGATTTAGAGAGATAGGAATGGGGCAACGATCATCATTCTTTTGTCTGTTGTGCTTGTTGGACGTTCTTGTAAAATAACTTGGTGAATACTTTCTTTGTTAGATATGTATGGAGGATGTTTCAAATAGCTTGTTGACTATTGCATTTATTGGTTATACCTTTCCATGTTTTGGTCTGAGGTGTTTAAAACTTCTAAAGTACATCCTAGCAAGGTTTTCGTATGTCAGGTGTGAACAAGAATACTCCTATCTATTTGTTGAGTCAAAGTCCATCACACTAGGTACAACGCCATCCTTGTTCTTTATACCTTGATGCATCGTATCTACATGTGTAATCAAACATAAGGTAAGTAGCCTTTTAAAATCCCAATCCTTGATAAGCAAATCATCCATCTATCATCATCATTCCTCATCATCATTTCTCATCATCATCTCTCATAATGTTGGCTTGTTGGATCCTCTTGTCATCATCTAATTTCTTCATTTTCCGCACTAACATCACAGCATGAATAGTTAATCATCATCACCAATACATCCATCATGCATCCATTATGCATTCATCTTGCATCCATAAATCATCAGAATTCCACATATCATCTCACATGCATCATCATCATAATATAGATCTGTTAGTCTAAGCATCTCCTAACTCATCCATTGCATAATCACAGCATATCACATCATCAATCTCATCCATCTCATATCATATCATCATTTAAGTTGTTTAGAATAATATAGATTTGTTATTCTAAGCATCTTGAAATCATCTCATTTGCATCATCGTCCATAACCATCCATTTTGAACCTATTTATCGTGAGATCAACCCTCAAATCGAATCTTTTTGCTCGATCTCTCGAGGGGGCAATGTACCAGTGTACTTCTTTCTTCTAAGGCATCTGAAAAGTCATAAAAAAAATTTAATTTTGATCACGGCAAGATTATTCTTTGAACCAACACAACAAGTACATTGCTTCAAAGTGGGGAAAAATGTAGACACGTCAAATTGACATAATGTATTCAACTAGGTCATATTCATCCATTCGGAAAATAAATCAAGTTTATTTATCAATCTCCTAAAGTCATCAGCTTAAATCAAATAAATCAAACTTATCATCAACCTTTTTAATCAAATAAATCAAACATCCATCATAATGCATATTCCATCCTTCTTGATTAAATAAATCAAATATCTAAGTCAAAGAGGTCAAACTCATCCTAATCATCATCCTAGCTAATTAATCCTGATCTAATGCTAATCTCACCCACTTGCATTCTCTAGATTTAGCCACTTGCACATATAAATCAATTTATTGATTTATTAAATCCAAGATTTTCCATCAACATGGCATTTATGGGGAATATTCCCTCAACTTTGAATTCAAAGGCAAGTTGATTTGTTCCTCCAACATTGCATTTATTGCTCATTTTCTTGTCCCCCACTCAGCATTTACTCTCAAATTTGAATTCAAATTTTCCCTCTCATGGGCACTCTTCCCAAATCTTGCACAACCATTGGCCTATCACCACTTGACAAGTGGCCTTATCTTATTGGCTTGATCTTTGTCCCACATTGGTCCATTTTCAACACTCTTAGCGTTTGAAAATCTATAAAATAGAGGCTTCATCTCTTATCAAATTCTTCACCATCTCTCCACAATCTCTTGCAAGGTCACTCTCTTCATTTGAGAATTGATCTTGTCCATTTCACTTCACAAATCCATCATCTACACAACTTGATGCAAAGTCACTCTCCTTGAGAACTGATTTTTCTCATCATCTCCATTGCATTTACATCATCTTAAGCTTTTTATCAAGGATTGGGAAAGGGTCACTAGCACATGTGACACCAATCCACTATGAGATGAATTTGATTCATGTTGTTTGTATGCTTATTTGGTTTTTCTTGTTGTTTTAATATCTTACATAGCATATCTAACATGTTTCATTATCTCATAGGGATGTTGAGGATTATTTTGGTTTTAAAATACTAACCATATGCAGATTTTCAAATCCACATTCCTATCCACCTGAAGATTCCCACTCTCTAGTTTATTAACAACTTTTATGAAGGGGGAGACCATAGAGAAGCTTGGTTAGCTAAGCTCTTACATTTAGAACAAGTACAAAACCGTGCCATAGAAAATTTTGTTAAACACTAGGGCTTAGTCAAACCTTGGTTCGATCGTCTAGCCAAGATCAAGGCCTTTAGAATTGTAGATTTAGTCCTATACTGGGACAAGGCCCATGAAAAGAAAGGGGGACACAACAAATTCAACAAGCTTTGGCTTGGCCCCTTTCAGATAGCTAAATTTTTGGGAGACAATGCTTTCTGCCTAAAGACCTTAACTGGTGAAGAGGTCTTGTTGTCGGTCAACGGGCAGCACCTAAAGCATTACTTCCAAGCCTGAGCTCTGTTGGGCTCTTCCTTGTAAATATTTGTGCATAGGTTAGAGTAGGTTGCCTTTTGGTTTGCTTGCATTTTGTTGTTCCACATTGCTCGGTTTTGCTGGCCTCCTGGCTATTTTGTTTCGAAGAGGGTGTTCTCTGTCCCGTTGCGGTGGTCGTGCTTGTTCAATGAATGGTTCACTTTGTTGTTTGTCCTTAGTGTTCTTCAGCTAAACACTCATTCTAGACTATTGGTCCCTGAAGGTTGCCTAGGAATTATTTCCTCATTTGAACTCTGCCTTAGAACTCGACCCTTGGTTGGATCTTTCTACGCACATCTCAGATCCTGCACAAAACGCATGCTAATTATTTCCAAAGGACTGTACAATGGCTACTCTGATACCCTAGTAAGTGAAAAATCTTAAGTATGCTTCAGTAGCCACTAGGGTTCCCAAACCCATTATAGGCTTCAATGCTTACATGGTTGAGCAAAAGATAAGTGAGAAAAGGAAATGTTGAAAGAAAGAAGGGAAAGAAAATAATGAAATCAAGTGACCGTATGGGTGTGCGGGTAACTCTATCGGGGCTACGGACGCCGACTGGCAGTAGAGCAATATCCATGGGAACACAACGACAACTCCACCGGGGCTATGGATGCCTGACTGGCAGTGGGGCAATGTCCAGGTTACTTTTGGTGTTGGGCGGCTTATGTAGCTTGCTCGGTTAGATTAGCATCCATTGATCATAGTTTCGACAAAAAGGAATGAATTCACTACACGCACTTCTGGGATGTCTTATGGATTGACCCAACTAAGGACCCTGTTCTCCTAGTTCACATTTGAATATTGGCCCCTGGTCTATGAAACCAAAGATTTTGGCTTCAAAATGAGTACTTATCCTTAGAACACTTGGGAGCATTCCCCAACGAGTCACCATTTGTTGTGCCCTCAACACACACGCCCCATTCGGAACAAGGACCCTCCCTTTTCTTCGCCTTGCTGGGTCATTTTGTTGTTGCCTCATTTTTTGTGCCCCCATTTTGGTATCCTAACTAGTCAACGCACTTCCAAAGTCTCATCTTGAGTTGACCATGTTTGATCCCCTCCAATTTTGCTAAGTTATGGTCCTTTGCGGAGTTTCCTTGGCAGTTTTCTCCTTCCAGTAGCCTCGGGGCCTGGCAGGCCGCCCTACCAGGTTTCCCTTGTCAGGTTTCCATCAGGTGTTCACCGTCCTAAACGGCTGAAGGCTTTCGCCTTCCTGTGCCCCAGAACCTGGTGTCCTAATTTTTGTCCCTTATAAATTGTGTTGAAACTGAACTATCTTTGTCCTCGCCGGCCCCAATCTTTCGGACTTCTCTGCCTGGAGTTCTGCATTGACTTCGCCATTTCCGATGGCCAACCTGTGACAGAATTTTGCCCCCCGGACCCCGGACTCCCTTTTTTCGTTGATTGAAAATGACAAACTTTGAAGCAATCTCCAGGTCACGTCCTTCCGGCCTCTGAGCCCCGGACCTCCCGCCGTCATCTAAGAATTTAAACTTACCAACCCTCCTGTCGTCTGTATGGGCATTAACAGGTGTATTAAATGCTAATTAGGGGTATAAATATTTGGTTCAACCTGTCATTTTCATATGTCAGGTTGGCCAGAGGAGTTCAAAGTGATTTTTGAGGAGACCAGTGCCTTCATCACCCACCATCCTCGCACCCGTTGCCCTCGTTTGTCGATCCTTCATGGATTTGACAGCCTCTTTCACCAAGTTTTTGAGGTAGGTTCACCATCCACCTTCCCGTAAGGTTTTTGTGATTTTATGCTTAAATGATGAATGGACATGGGCTACAAATTCTTTAATTGGGTAAAACAAGATAACACCCAAAAACCCATGTGTTGAAATTCTAGAAAAACCTCCTAAATATCCTCTAAGACAAATTTGGAACTCTCCCTTATCATTGTCGTTCTTCATGCAAGGCATTTGTGCCCTCTGGACCCGCTCCCTCCCATTTCCATTGAAAACTTAGAAAACAATCAAAGTGTCCAAACGGGGGGATGTCCTCTCAGGCCCGTGACCTCATACCTCCTTCAGCAGATCACCGTCAGACTTAAACTAAACTTGAAATTTGACCTCCATCTCTGCTTCCCCAGCCCGCTCCCGCGAGATTCTATCCCCAAGATATCGCGTTGCTTTTTCCTTTGAAACGACGACTCTGCCTCGTCCACCCGAGCCCCGAAGCCCACCTCGCCTTTTGTCGATTGGGGTTAAACCAACAAAATGAATTGTTCCCTCATGTCCCTGGGCCCCGGTTTGCGGAGTTCCATCCATGGATTTTCAAGGTGACTTTGCCATTTCTGACAGCCAACCTGCGATGTCCTTCCACCTCCCAGGTCCCGAGCCTCCATTTATAGCAAAGACAATCAACAATGAACTTAGAAGTCCTTTCCCTCGCCAAGCTCCATCCAGCAGGATTTCGTCCCATTTCAGCCGGCACGAAAAGGGAAAAGTAGGTCTGTCTTTCCGACCCCCTGGGGTCTGCCATCCTAATCGCCTATGACTTAGCAAAGAAAGTTGGAGGCCAATCTCGATGTCGGGTTTGGCCCACGGGGCCACCCCCGCTAGATTTCCATTCAATGACCGTTATTTCAAACCACAAAACATCAACAGCTTCCCGCCCCTTGAGACCTAAACACTTCAAAGTTAAGAGGCACGCTGATAGCCCTTCAGCCTCCCGGGTCCCGGACCCTGGAATTCTGACCTCGGAATTTTGTTTCCTTCTAGCTATTCCAAATGGCTAAGCCTTGACTGCTTTCTAACCTTGTACCTCTGGATGCTCCCAAAGCGGCCCAAATGACCTTCAATTCAAAAGCTAATCTCGACCCACGTGCTTAAATTCAACCTTCTCCTACATTGTCCTTTTAAACGATCAAAATTTGAAGTCAGGGGAAACCACCCAGGTTGCCCCACTCTGTTTTCCCTTTGAACAACATTCCTGTCAGGGAAGTCCAACCCTCCAAGCCCAGGTTGTCCAAAATCTATCCAGTAATTGCCAACAATGTCTTGAAGTAAAATTCTAATTTTATGAATGATATATCATCTAATTGGACTTCGTTTATGGGATTATGACTAAGATTCATGTTTTTGTGATTGGTTATGCTCAATGTGCCTTGTTTGTAGGATATATGGAATTAGGTGTAGGACCCTCGAGGGCAGCTACAGAGAAAGACAAAGGGAAGAAAATGGGCAAGGTTCCTCATGGAAAAGAGGACAAAGACAAGATGAAGTTCCAATTCCAGGGAGAGTCATTGCAATTGAAAATCATCACAAGATGTCGGAGGAAATAACCATAGATTTTATGAGTTTTTCCACCTGGGCCTTCGCCCAATCAGAGTTGTTCCAAGACCACACTGTTAAATATGAAGAGGACTGGGAAAAGCTCATTGAGCAATCCAAAGAATGGAGTTATCAAGTGTTGCAATCTGAAATCATAGATGTTGATAAACTCCAACCATTAATTTTGAAGTTCATGGAGTAAACAACCTTGAGGAAACAAGAAGGCAACCCATCTTGAAGAAGCAAGAAGGCAACCCTATTATTAATGAAGACTTCCTGATAGAGTAGCTACAGCAAAAAGACAAATTGCTACAGTGTTGTCACTAGAGGACAAAATAGGGATAAGGACAAGGTTGTTTTTTAAATTGTAATATATTGGCGGGTAGGTAGAACCCTAAGTTGTAGTGAATCTCGGCCACACAATGAGATTAAATCCTGGCCATTTGTTCTACTTTTTGGACACTATAAATAGCGGGTCTCCTCTCATTTTCAAGAGAGAGTTGAGTTGTTGTAATGACATGCTGCAGAAATTTCTAATGAAAATACATTGACTTGGTGCATTTTCTGAGTTTCTCTACATGTTTCATGATTCAATCTCCCATTATTGGATGTTTTAGTTAGATTTCATTGCTACTTTAGTTAGCTTTAAATTTCTTAGATAGATTTTGGTAATGTTGTTCTGTGATTGTAGAAATTTTTGTTCTGTTGATGCCTTCCAGTGCATATTTTTTACCATTTGCTACTGGTAAAAGGTCTTGTAAAGTTAGTGTAGGCTGAAACTTTAAGCTTCTCTAAATCTTCATCTTTATTCATGCATCTATGTGGTGGGTGAATGGTGAAAAATATGCAGACCTTAGAAGATAGCACAGAGTTTCATGAGACTGTGATTGTTTCTGGTTAAGTGAAATTTCATTTGAAGGGAGTTGTCTGTAGTAGAACCTCCATGAACAATGTTCATAGTTAGTTGCAGATCCAAGAACCTTCCCTCTTCCTTTCTCTTTTTCCTTTTTTTTTTGGAAACAACCTGTGCTAAGGTTCATTGCACATTGTAAAGCCAAAACTTAAGAAAATATTGAAGTTTTAGATTGTTGTTCGACCTACAACAAAGTGCACCTTAACTCCCATCTCAGGAACTTCAGATTTTAAGATCCACTTCGCATCCAGCTATGTAAGTCTTCCTTGTGATTACCAGAAAAATCACATCAAACATCAACTGAGGAATTCCATGCAAGTCATGACCTGACACCCGAGAGACCTTGGGGTGATTTTCAGCAACTTGTCGGAAGCCTCCTTTCAAGATTGGTAGTGCATCTATGCACTTCCTATGTTGAGAAAGTGTGCAAAAACACCCATCAATAGGTCCGTCGGGAACCCTTCAAAAGAAAACAAGTCCACTCAAGGGATGCTTCATTTGAAAAATAGAGATACAAGAGGGGGTCCTTAGAAGGATGCACATCTTCAAAACAAGTTATCACTACCCCCAACATATAGGGGAGGAGACCCATGCAAGATACATAGAACATTTAGGATAGAGGTAGACCTAGATATCACTTGTCATGCAAAGATAAGGCAAGTGCATCAAAAAATAAATGAGTGATGGCACCTGAATCAGGAAGTTGTATTTTATCCCTCAAGGCCTTACATTCACTACTGGAATGGCTAGGCATTCGATGGAAAGCACAGAAAGAATGTTTTTCTTAATCATGTCTACAAAATTTCTTACATGTAGGAGAAGGAAGAGTAATCAAGCGAGCTTCAAGAAGCCTCAACAAGATACACTCTTGCTCAGATAAAGAATGAGGAGAGGGAAGCAACCCTTTATCTTATGGAGAAAAGTTTGACTGCTCACAATAGGAATACATGAAGATAGAAGATGATGGAGGATCTTCATAGAGAGCATTATTCCAACAATGGGGATCACACTCTTCTATGAGATCACTATCAAACTTCTTGATAGGATTATCAACATTATCCACTTTAATAGAGGTGTGATTATCTTCCTCAAAAGGAGGAGTATTGTCATTAAGAATATTACAACTATTGTTCACATTACCCCGCGATACATAAGAGTAACCATCTTCGATAGTGGGTTTGGATGGTGTTATCGGAAGGACTAAGTGGATCGGGTCAACTTTATATTCTCCACTGAAGGATTCCCTAAATTCTAGAGAACCCCAATCATCACCAAGACATGAATTTTCTTGAGAAGAGGTAGAAGGAGCAAACTTAATATTTATTGCTTTAAAAGGATCTTCTTCAGGGACATTTATCTCAAGAGTATCCTTTGTAGTAGATATTGCTAGAGTGAACATTGACACATTGGAAGACACTAAAGGGATAAGAGTAGGCACAACCAAATCCTAACCAATAGCTACCATTTCACATAAGTGCATAGCTTTAGGGTCAGCCCTGACTGTGACTACTCGATTGTTACAAATGAACTTAACAGATTTATGGAAGGTAGACAGGACTGCACCCATAGCATGAATCCACGGTCTACCAAGGAGTACATTATATGGAAATTTTTCTAACATAACATATACAAGGATGGGTACAGTAACGGGTCCCAACCTCAAAGGCAAGACTATCATGCCTAGGGCTTGTCGACCAACATTATCAAACCCACGAACGACAATAGAAGAAGCATTAAGAGAAGATGAATCAATATTAATCTTAGGCAATAGACCAATGCTACATACATTGAGCGTTGAACCAGCATCAATGAGAGTATGTCTAATGCTGATATTATTAATGTTAACTTTAATCATCAGAGGGTCCGCTTGCCCTTTTACTTCTGGAGGCTGGAGTTCTTGTGGATAGAACGTAATATTTGATGAATCCACATGAATATGAGTTATCAACGCATTAACATATGTTGACCTAGTAGAGGAAGGAAAGAGGATATTTTGTAAGGCTTCCTAAAGCATACCTTGGTAAACCAGAGTAGACTAAAGGAATTCCCATAGTGAGATCTTAGCCGGAGTAGCTTGGAGTTGCTCGAAAAGATTGTAATCACTAGGTGCTTTAGTTGTAGGTTTAGGTGCTTGAGGAAGGTTTGGTTTTTTATTCATTCTATCCTCATAAGTATGGGCTACCGCTCTATAAGAAGGAACCATAGAAGGATCAAGAAAATTGCTATCAGATGGAGCACCATCAATAGAAAAAATCCTTTTAGGAGGACTAGCCAGAGTTAGGTAAATGACCGGTCTCTTAGGCCTTTGAGGGGCAACAGAGACATAGATAACATTTACAGAATCATCACAACTAGTGGAATAATTATTTGAAGAAATATTCTCAACATCGATCCAAGGAGGATCAAATGTGGAAGGAGAGTCATCATTCACCAATGCAACGTCTTTAGAAGAGAGTGCATTGGAATGAAAGGGAGATTTATCATTCACAAATGCATCATCTCCAAAAGAGAGTGTAGTGGAATGAATAGAAGGTATAGTAACATTAAGAAAGGTATCAATGATTTCATTTCTTACAACAAGATATCCTCCAAAGCAAGAGGAATCTGATGAGAAGGATCAAAGATACAAAGTGACATGGGCAAAGCCAAGTCACTATCGCATGCATGAAATGGAACATCATTAACATTTTGAATAGAATTAAATTTTGAACTGATAAAAGAAGATATTAAATTCATTTTGAAAATAACAAATTAAGATATTAAATTCTTCACGTTGGGTTCACCAAAATGTAGAGAAGGGGGATTCGCTACTCACGAGTTCTCTTCATTCAGAGAGCCTCATGGGGTAACTGTTCTAAACTACCTCAAGGAACAACGTGAGAGTTATAGAATTGGAAAGAGCAGGTCACGAATGTTTTTTGGACAAACTCAAAAGGTCTCAGCCAAAGGACGACAGTGCGGAATGATGATGACAACATTCAGAATGACAATGACAGCGTGACGCACAGGAGTCCTAGAGGCAAGTTGATGTCTTGTATAGATTTTTCATAGAGAACACAAAGTGACTACTTCTACTCTGATTGCTAAGAAATGTTGGAATGTGAGAAAGTAATAGAACATAATAGAAATGAGAATAAAGCAAGGTAAATGATAAAGATAAAGAGAAGAAAGAAAGTGCTCACAACCACCCAAGTAATGAAGCCTCCAACACGTGAATATCTTCAATACCTACATGTGTAAGATTTGGAGAAAGTGTTGAGGCTGTATAGGGGTTTGCCTTAGTCAAACCCCCATTTTGGTGTTCCCACATCCACAGACAATCAAATAGATAAAGAGAGATAATAGATAGAAATGAAGTAAATGCAAGAGTGATAAAAGCAATCCTCACTTGAGGAGAACTAGTATCATGAAATATAGGTGATAAAAGAAATCCCCACTCAAGGAGGAGAACCGGTATCACAAAGTAGAGATACAATAGGTAGGGGATGTGTGAAATCCCAAGATTCTCACAAGCACAAGACAAGGGAGGTAGAGTTGCAAGAGCCAAAGGAGTTGCAAAGAGGGAGAGCAAGATAGCTACAAGAGCCAAGAGTGTTGCAAAGAGTGCTACAAGGATGTGAGAGTGTTGTTGTAACAAGCTATATGGAGTTGTGCAAGCAAGGTAGCAAGAGCAAGAGAAGAGAGAAATGCCAGAGCCAAGGCTGGAAAGGAGCTAGAAGCAGAAGAACAAAAGAAGCTAGAATGCCAAATGAATTGAAAGGATAACTTTTAAAGGGAGAATAGAAGCAAAGAGAAGCTTCTCAGGTGGTTATAGGGCATCCCAAGCCGTTATCATTGACAAAAGCACATGACAAGTGGCAAACATGCTAAAAAATGGTCATTTGAATGTTGAAATGTCACAGAACACTAGCACGACATGTAGACATCCGCACAGTGTGCTAGTGTCCAGACACATCACACTAAAAAATGACATGAACAAGAAAGGCACAAGGTTTGATGCAAAGCAGATGCATGAAGGAAGTTGTTGAAAAGGGGTCTCGAGCATCCTGCGAGGGAAAAAAGGCTGATATAGGGGCTAAAATGAGCCTACACAAGATGCTAAGGGAGTGGACACTAAAGTAGATGCAAGAATGTATGTGAAATTACAAGGGGTACAATTTTAGAACATTACAACATAAACTGTGGAAGAAGCTTGGTGAGATGTACTAGGCCAAATCATTAGTGAACAAGATTTTATTGAGGAAGAAGTATTCCTTGAGAATGGAAGAGGGTGGATGAATCACAAACCACCTGGAAGCATTCAATATGTTGATGGCTCAATTGGCATCAGTTGGTGTCAAAATGGATGAGGAGGAGAAATGTTAGATCTTGCTTTGTTTTTTGCTTGATTCATGGGATTCTCTTGTTATGGCTATTGGAAGTACTTTTGTTATATTGAAGACTGAAGATGTGGTGGGTTCTTTGATTTCTGAAGAGATGAGGGGGAAGGTATCCATCACTGCCAAGGAGGCCCTAAATGTTTATGGAAGACCTAAGGAAAAAGGTAAGAAGAATGAGAAGCGTGACAAATCCAAGTCCAAGGGGAGATCTAAATCTCCTAGAAAGTCTAAAGTTATTTGTTGGAACTGGGTAAGCCTAGACATGTTCATAAGGAATGGAAAAAATAAAAGAATAATTTGATTCTGATTCCAAGTCCGAGAAGGAAGATAGTGAAGCATCCATTGCAGCTTTGGTAACTCATGCAGGTAATGATGCATGGTTAATTGACTTAGGTGCATCTTTTCATATGACCTTTAATAGAGATTGGTTTTGTGAATATGAAGAATTTGATGGAGGTAAGGTGTGCTTGGGTGATGATTCTCATTTAGAAATTTTTGGCCATGGTAAAGTTAAAATCATGTTTCTTGATGGTAGAATAAAAAGGATTAATAGTGTGTTGCATATCCCTGGATAAACACAAAAAAAATTATATGTGAGCAAACTAATAGATGTGGGTGTGTAGGTAGTATTTTTTGATGCAGGATGTAAGATGGTTAGAGGTGTTATGGTGATTGCTAGAGGTGTTAGATATGGGACATTGTATAAGCTTGATGCATGCACTGTTGAGTGCAATAGTACTTCTGTGAAAAGAAAGTCTATAGAAGAAGGGTTTCACCTTCAATAGATGGTCATGGCTTTTGGGTACCCAAGGGCACTCTTTCTTTTGAGAAAAAGTTACCTACAGAGAAAACTATTTTATGGCACCAACAACTTGGCCACATTGGAGAAAAGGGTCTAAGGACCTTGAAAAATAAAAACCTTGTTGAAAGTTTGTCTGATTGTAATCTTGAATTTGATTTATGTGATCATTGCATTTATGGAAAACAAAACCATGTTTAGTTCTACTTGAGTTCTCATAAATATTGTGGTGTATTGGATCTTATTCATTTTGATGTATTTGGTCATGTAGATGTTCCTTCAATTGGTAAATCCACATATTATATTTTATTTATTGATGATTATAGTAGAAGGACATAGGTATATTTTGTAAAAAATAAATCTGAAGTTTTCAGTCGATTTAAAGAATTTAAAGCTATGGTTGAGTTGCAGACTAGAAAGAAAATAAAATATTTGAGGACTACTAATGGCAGTGAATTTTTCTCTAATGATTTTGATAGATTTTGTAAAGATTGTGGTATTCATAAACAAAATACAACTCTGTATTCTCCACAATAGAATGGAGTTGTAGAAAGAATGAACATGACATTCATGGAGAAGGCTAGGAGTATGTTGAGTGGTGTTGGCCTAGAACAAAGCTTTTGGGTTGAAGTTGTTGCCACTACTTGATGAGGGCTACACTGCCCAAACCCCACATAAACTGTTAGGGTTAGAAAGGCAGATATCTAACAATTAAATGTAGATTTAATTAATAAATAGAGAAACTAAAACACACATAGAATAAATTATAACACAGAGAATTTAACGTGGTTCACCCAATCCGGGCTACATCCACCAAACTGTAGCCATCCAATGATTTTATTATCCAGTGCAAAAACCTATTACAATCTTGTGAATAATCGCATTTTTTATCATACTATAACCCCCATCCAAACCCATTTTTAACAAGCTTAGAAGCTTCCAGATTAGGGTTCTACAAAGTCGGTTTTTTTCTTTTTTCGTTGATTTTCCTTTTCTGGTGACAACACGAAAAAGTGGGAGGAAAAATTTTCTCGGGTACATGTCAGGGTGTACAATATAGCATGATCAGTTGCCACATACCACCTGGACGACACTGTTGCACTTACAACTCCCACTGGAAATAAGTACCTTGGACCCTACTGCTCTGTTATACTTGAATTCAACCTTGAAGGCCAACTGAAGTTGAAGAGGAGCTCAACTTCTCTCTTGTCACCGCCTTCGTAAGCATATCTACTGGATTGGCATCTATATGTATCTTGTCCAGCTTGACCTGTCCATCCTCCAACACCGACTGAATGAAATGATATCTCAACTGTATGTGTTTTGTTTTAGAATGCAAGGCAGAATTCTTTGCAAGATGTACAACAATTTGGCTATCTATAAACAAGTAATTTCTAGCATGTTGTTTGCCCAACTCATCCATGAAAAGTTGCAGCCATATCATCTCCTTTGTCACCTCTGTTGCAGCAACATACTCTACCTCTATGGTGGATAAATCAATCACCTTTTGCAATCGAGAAATCCAACTCCCTATTGTCCCACCAACTGTAAATACATAACCTGTGGTACTCCACTTGGTATCTATATCCCCTGCCAAATCTAAGTCAACATAGCCTTTTAAATCAGTATTAGATCCCCCAAAACATAAACATTTATTGGACGTACCTCTCAAATACTTGAGAATCCATTTTATTGCATTCTAATGCTCAACTCCGAGATGACTCAAATACTTGCTAACAACTCCTACAACATGTGCAATATCTGGTCTCGTGCATACCAAGGCGTACATTAAACTACCTACAGCTGAAGCATATGGTACCTTGGACATTTTTTCTTCCTCCTCTTGTGTCTTTGGACACATATCCTTAGTCAATTTAACATGACTAGGCAAAGGTGTGCTGATAACTTTTGCATTCTCCATATGAAATCTCTACAACACCTTTTCAACATAATCAACCTGAGATAAAAACAATTTTCTATTTTTCCTATCTCTACAAATTTTCATACCAAGGATTTGTTTTGTTGCCCCCAAATCCTTCATAGCAAAAGATTTTGCTAACTGTTGTTTTAGCTCACTTATGTGATCCATGTTAGACCCTACTACAAGCATGTCATCAACATATAAACATAAAATAATGTAGCTTGTCATTATCCAACCTCTTAAAATAAACACAATGGTCAAAATTACACCTGTTGTAGCCTTGCTCAGCCATAAAACTATCAAATTTCAAGTACTATTGCCGAGGTGCTTGCTTCAAGCCATATAAACTTTTCTTCAATCTACACACTAGTTTCTCCTTACCTTTGACCTCAAATCCTTGTGGTTGTTCCATATATATTACTCTTCCAAATCACCATGGAGAAAGGTTGTTTTAACATCAAGCTATTCTAAATGCAAATCTTCAGCAGCTACAATACTTAAAACAATACGAATAGAAGTCATTTTAACAATTGGAGAAAAAATTTCATCAAAATCAATACCTTTTTTTTGTGCAAATCCCTTTACAACTAATCTGGCTTTAAATCTCTTCTTACCTCCATCCTCCTCTTTCAGCCTATAACCCCATTTGTTTGGTAAAGCCTTTTTACCTACAGGTAACTTGCATAATTCCCAAGTCTAATTTTTCAGTAAAGAGTCCATTTCTTCTTCCATTCCATGCTCCCACTGAACCTTGGTATCCACCTGCATAGCTTCATCATAATATTTCGTTTCACCAACATCAGTTAACAAAATAGTATACAAAAAGGGAGAGAATATTTTTGGAGGTCTACTTATCATTAAAGATCGTCTAACATTCACAGGAGTTTGTGGTATTTGTTTTTGTTGTTGTTGCAGAGCATGAGGAACCACTGAAACATCATTATTTGGAATATCCAACATTGCATAATTATTTTCTTTCTTCTCATGCTGTAGCAATAGATCTTTGTACAACACTTTCTCATTGAATATGACATCCCTGCTTCTCACAATTTTCTGATTTTCAAAATCCCAAAGCTTATAACCAAATTCATCAATACCATATCCAACAAATATACATTTCTTTGATTTTACATCAAGCTTGGTTCTATTTTCATAATCTACATGTGTAAATGCTTCACAACCGCAGGTTTTGAGAAAAGAATAACTCACCTTCTTACCTTTCCATGCTTCCTCTGGAATACCACAATGCAAAGGATTAGAGGGACCTCTATTAATTAAATAAACAACAGTGTTTACAGTCTATGCCCACATTTTTAAAGGCATCCCAACATGCAATCTCATAGTTCGTGCACACTCCATTATTGTTCTATTCATGTGCTCAACCACTCCATTTTCCTGTGGAGTCCTTGGAACCATTTTCTACCTACGAATACCATTAGAGGAACAATAATCTTCAAACTCTTTGCTACAATACTCACCACCATTATCAGATCTGAGACATTTTAGCTTTTTACCCATCTCATTCTCAACCAAGCTTCTCTATTTTTTAAAAGTTTCAAATACATTAGATTCCTGCCTAAGGAAATAAATCCATACCTTCCTAGTTGCATCATCAATGAATGTAACATAATACTGAGAGCCACCGAGAGAAGATACCTGAGCTAGTTCCCATACATCTGTATGCACAAGTTCTAATTCCTCGTCTTTCTTTTGCTTTCCATCCTTGAGAAAACTTACTCTCTTTTGTTTTCCATACACACAACTTTCACAAAAATCCATATTAACACATTTTAGACCTAGTTAAACATTATTTGAATGAATTACTTTCATACCTTTAGCACTCATATGCCCAAGTCTATTATGCCATAGTGTTGATTCAGAGTCCACAACAACTGTATGATCTTCTACCTGCTGAACTGCAACAACCGTTTCTAAACATTGACCTTTTTCTGTAACAATTAAAGTAGAAGGAACAGTATGACCTATACAAAGATGTAAGGTGCCTACTTTCACACCTTTTGCTACCACTAAGGCACCCTTTGTGACCTTCCAATTTTTATTACTAAATGTAACAACACAACCTTCATCATCTAGTTTCCCTGCTGAAATTAAATTTTTGCTTTAACTTTGGAACATGCCTTACCTCATGTAGTAGCCAATGATTCCCATTCTACAACTTAATCTTGATTCTTCCCTTTCCAACAATCTGTCAGGGTTCGTTATCTCCTAAATAAACCAACCCAAAATCCGATTAGATATAATCAAGAAAATAACTTCTATGGGGGGTAGCATGAAATGAAGCCCCTAAATCTAACACCCAAGAATCATCAGCATTATCAAGGGAAATAATCAAAGCATCCTCATCAGAATTATTGCTTACCACATTTTTCTCTTTACTTCCTTCCTTTTTGTTTCTTTTATTTTTCTGAGACCAACAATCTTTCTTTAAATGACTCAGCTTACCACAGTACTAGCAATCCCTCTTGTCTCTAGATTAGGACCTTTTGTCCTTTGATTTTCCTTGTGACTTCCCATGATTTCCATAATTGTTTCCTCTCTCCTTTGTTTTTCCCTTGCTTTTTGCATTCAAAACACTGCCTGATGTGGATGTTCCACCTGAGCTTTTCCTACGAATTTCCTCACTCAAAATAACACCAACATCATCAAATTTCAATGTATTTGAACTAGAAACAGAATTTCTAGCAACCATTACCAAGCTATTCTAGCTTTCAAGCAAAGAACATAGAATCAAAAGAGCCCTAATTCTTCATCAAAGTTTACTTTTACAAAAGTTAATTGACTGGTGACCATATTAAACTCATTTAAATGATCAGTAACTGACCCACTTTAGATACCATTTTCATATTAAATAAACGTTTCATAAGAAATACCTTATTCAAAGCGGAAGGATTTTCATATAACTTCACCAGGGTTTCCATCAACTCTTGAGTTGTCTTTTTTGTTGTAATATTGAACGCCACCAATTGTGCCAGGCATAAATGAATACTGCCAAGAGCCTTTCTATCCAAAATATCCCAGTCCTCATCAGACATTGCTGAGGGCTTCTTGGTTTTCCCTTCCAATGGCCACCATAAATCCTTCTGATAGAGGTATTCCTCCATTTGCATCTTCCATAATTGATAGTTTTGCCCATTAAACTTCTCAACCTTCTTACCCTCGTCTGCCATTACTCCCACTCAATCGTGAGACCTTCCTATAGATGATAATCAAAACACAACCTGCTCTAATACCACTTGTTAGGGTTAGAAAGGCAGATATCTAACAATTAAATGTAGATTTAATTAATAAACAGAGAAACTAAAACACACATAGAATAAATTATAACACAGAGAATTTAATGTGGTTCACCCAATTCGGGCTACATCCACCAAACCATAGCCATCCAATGATTTTATTATCCAGTGCAAAAACCTATTACAATCTTGCGAATAATCATGTTTTTCATCATACTGTAACCCCCATCTGAACCCCTTTTTAACAAGCTTAGAAGCTTCCATATTAGGGTTCTACAAAGTCAGTTTTTTTCTTTTTTCGGGGTGTATAGTATAGCATGATCAGTCACCATATACCAACAGAAACTGCACAACAAATACCAACACAAAAGATGTGAGACAAAAAAATGACTCACTTTAAATTATTTTCAGAAAGTGAAATTACAGATTCAAAGCTTACATGCTACAACCTCATGGGCTTGATTTATTACAACAAAATCAACTCTGAAAAGAAAATCTACTATTCGGAGCCACAATCTACACTCCCAGGGCCGCCTTCTACAACCCCCACTTAACTCTTTTTATTTTCCCCAATAACCACCCTAAAATATTCTAGAAAGTTCAAATTTCCCCTCTTTGTATTGGCACCAAAAGTCTTGTCATTTGATTTCTAGCCTAGGAAGATTTTTTTATGAAATTCACTTTTTAGAGGAACAACTTCGCGGGGCCATAATTTTTGATTTGGGTGTTTGATTTGCTATTAATGCATATCGTTGGAAAGCTCTCGACAAGCTCTACAACACACAAAATCAATGTAGGTTGATTCGGCCACCTTTTGAGTTGTTTTAGGGCTTCCAAAGTTTTATATCTAAATTTGAAGTTGCATTGGAGAAATTTCATGGGATGGAAACTTTAATTTCTCCCAAACCATGCAGGGTATTGAGGTGATTCTTTCACGACCGGAAATGTTTTTCAACTCTAGTCCTTGGGGTAAATTTTCACATCCATATGAGCTCATTTTGGTCGACTTACTAAAAATAGTAATTGTCTATTTTTTGCTATTTTTGATGCTTGACAGTCTTATACCCCTTAAGTGTCATCATGGGACTCAAAACGACTGAAGAAAATAAAGAAAACATTTTTTGGGTGATGTGAGATTTCCCTACACCGCTGGATGCTCCTACGTCAAACACCCAGGGTAATTTGAAAAGTGACCCTGTCACTTCTTAGGAGTTAGAGAGAAACCAAGATGGTTAACCTTAGCCTCAGATAATCATGATGAATCTTTAGTAGGCCTTCCTCTCCATTTCACCAAGTACTCTGTGTATTGCCTGTTTCTTGTGCTTCTACCCACACGGCTATCCAAGATTTCTTCTATCTCTTCCTTCTCTAAAGTAGGTGCTGAATTTTCAACTGTTCATTTATCGAACCCTCCTCTATATCACCTTCATGATACTTTGTCAAATCAGAAATGTTGAACACAGGAGAAATGTTTATTCCACTAGGAAACTCTACCTCATAAGCATTTCCTGAATCATGCTTCTTTAGGATCTTGCATGGTCCAAACTTCTTCATCTTTAACTTGTTGTATGTACCAACTAGAAACCTTTCCTTTTACAAATGAACCATGCCTTCATCTCCTACCTAGAACTCCTTATGCCTCCTTTTCTAATCTGCCTAAACCTTATATTGTGAGTTCATCTTATTAATATGTTTCTTCACCTTTTCGTGCAAATTCTTCAAGTGCTCAGCAAAATCTTCATCCTTAGCACTACTCTTCTCCCCCTTATCCATCTTTCTCAGTTCAGAAGTAGTTTTTGGACTACTCACATATACAATATGGAATGGTGATTTACCAGTGCTCCTATTGAGAGAATTGTTGTAAGCAAATTTTGCCTATGGTATAATCAAATCCCATCCCTTGGGCTTATCTCCTACCAAGCATCTTAGCAGGTTACCCAAACTCCTATTCACCACCTTTGTTTGACCATCAGTCTATGGATGGTGTGCAGAAATAAACTTCAAATCTATCTTCAACTTCTTCCATAATGTCATCTAGAAATAACCAATAAATTTGGTATCTCTATCTAAAACTATACTCTTTGGTAGACCATGTAGTCTCACCACCTCTCTGAAAAATAACTTTGCAATATGAACAAAATCACTGGTCTTATGACATGGAATGAAATGTGCCATCTTTGAAAATCTATCCACCACCACAAATATGGAATCATGCCCTCTCTATGTCCTTGGCAAGCCAAGAATAAAATCCAAGCTAATATCCTCCCATGGCCTCTCAAGTACAGGTAATGGCTAATACAATCCAGTATTCTGACTTGTTCCTTTCACCATCTAACATACTCTGCAACTTTGTACAAACTTCTTCACATCTTGTTGTAACTATTGCCAATAATAATTTTCACTGCCAAGAGCAATGATCTTATCTCAACCAAAATGTTCAGCCAATCCTCCACTATGCTTTTCTTTGATTAGATTCTCTCTCATAGAACTCCTTGGAATGCACAATTGGCTTCCTCTAAACAACATCCCATCTTGGATTAAGAAATCCAACCATCTCGTTCTATCCAATGTAACAGGTTCCAAACAAGCCTTCCAAGCATTTACAAAGTCTGGATCTTTTGGATACAAATTCTTTATTTCATGAACCCAACAACCTCTATATTCATCTCTATCAATAAAATTTTCCTTCTACTTAAGGCATTTGCAACTTTGTTTGACCTTCCACTCTTGTGTTTCAAAACAAAATTATAACTCTGCAAAAACTCAACCCATTTTAAGTGCCTTTGATTCAATTTTCCCTGACTATTGATATACTACAAAGCCCGGTGATCAATATATAAAACAAATTCCTTTGGCAACAAATAGTGTCTCCATTTCTTCAAAGCTTGAACTATAGCATAAAACTCTTGATCATAGACAGAATATTTCTTCTTAGCATCATTTAATTTCTCACTAAAATAGGCAATAGGCTTACCTTCTTGACTCAAAATAACTCCTATGGCAGTGCCACTAGCATCACAATCTACCTGAAATACCTTATTGAAATTTGGAAGGACCAAAACAGGTTGCTCTATAACTTTCTTCAACATATAAATTTTTTTGGCTACTCTTGTAGTCCACTTAAACTCTTTTCTATCCCCTCTCATTGCTTCAGTTAGAGGTGCACAAATACTACTGAAATTCTTAATAAACTTTTTGTAAAAGCTTGCTAGACCATGAAATGATCTTACCTCTGTAACACTCCTTGGAGTAGGCCATTCAATGATAGCTCTCACCTTCTCTGGATCCATTTTGAGACCTTCTGTTGAGACAACAAATCCCAGATGCACCAACTCTCTCTTCACAAAACTACATTTATTCAGATTAATCAACAACTTCTCCTCCCTCAGCTTCTCAAAAACTCTTTGGATATGCATCCAGTGCTCCTCCAATGTCTTACTCAAAATCAAAATATCATCCAAGTAAACAATAACAAATTTTCCTAAAAAAAATTTCAATACCTCATTCATAAGCCACATAAATGTTCTTGGTGCATTGGTTAGCCCAAAAGGCATGACTAACCACTCGTACAAGCCCTCCTTGGTTTTTAAGGTTGTCTTCCATTCATCTCCTTCTCTAATCCGGATCTGGTGATATCCACTCTTCAGATCTATCTTCATGAAGTACTCAGCTCCACTCAAACAATCCATAATGTCATCCATTCTTGGCAAGGGAAATCTATACTTGATGGTGATCTTGTTGATGGCTCTAGAGCTTGTACACATCCGCCATTCCCCATCCTTCTTTGGTGCTAATACTACAGGTAGTATACATGGACTCAAACTCTCTCTGATCAGTCCCTTCCACAACAACTCTTGCACTTGTCTGTTCAACTCTTCACTCTATGTTGGAGTCATACGATGAGCTACCTTATTTGACAAACTAGCTCCAAGAATGAAGTCCATCTGATGAATAATCTTTCTTACTGGAGGCAAACCCTCAGGTACATTATCAAAATTAATAGCTTGAAACTCATTCAACAAATCTGAAACCTCTATAGGTACCTTAGTAGTATCTTCTTTATCATCTCTAGGGATCAATGCAAAACACATATGCTCATGCTTCATACCTTCTAGGAACTTTCTTCCATCAACCAAACAAATTCTTGCATTACTACATACCTTTTTTTCTGCCTCTTTCAAGGGCTTCAACTTATGACGAACCCCATCCTTTGTCAAAGAATAGGTGTTGGCATGTCCATCATGTATTGCTCGTCGATCAAACTACCACGGTCTACCTAACAAAATATGACAAACATCCATAGGCATAATATCACACAATACCTCATCATGGTAATTTTCAATCTTGAACCTTACCAAACATTGTTCATTTACCAAGGCTTTATGGTCCTTCTACAACCAAGCAATCCGGTATGGATTCAGACGCCTTCTTCTCTCCAACCACAACTTACTAACCATTTCTTTTGAAACAAGGTTATCAGTACTACAACTATCAATAATATCATTGCAAACCTTACCTTCACACTTACATTTGGTGTGAAACAAATTCTTCCTTTGAGTTGGTTCCTTCTTATTCACCAAGGCTCTTCTGGTACCAAGAACCTCTCCTCTTTCTACATCCTCAAAATGTGAAGACTCGGCATCTTCATCAACATGTGCAACTCGTGCATTACCCTCAGGTCTTTTATTTTTCCTTCCTTGATGTTGAGGACACTCATAGGCTCTATGTCCTTCTTCTCCATGCTGGAAATAGGTTCCATGGAAACCTCCTCTTCCTGGTCCTCACCTAGATCTTCCACTTCCTCTTTGGTCTCCATTATTGTGATCACGAGGACAGTAGGTGTTATCTCCTTTCTAGTTTTGGCTACTACTGGAGCCTTCACCCTTCTTTTGATCTTCATTTCAACCTCCATATGACCGTCCATCGGTCTTTCCTCCATGACCACCACCTCGTTGTTTGTTCTCAAACCTCTTGTTTAGTCATTCTTCAACCTTTAGAGAAAATTGAGAAGCATCCTCAATGGTGGTCATTCTTACCAGTGCCAATTCTTCCTATATACTTAGCTTCAACCTGTTAATATAATGAGAAACTTACTCTTTATTCACCTTAGAATGTCCTGTCTGAATTAGGACCTTATGAAATTCCTCTGTGTATCATTTTACTATCATTGTCGCTTGCCTCAAGCTCTACATCTTCTTGAGCAACTCCAATTCGTAATTGACTAGAATAAATTGTTTCTTCAATTTTGACACCATTATGTCCCATCTGGAAATTTTATCTTTCCCTTGTCTCCCTCTTTCTAACTGGACCTCTTTCCACCATATATTGGCATGACCTTTTAATTTTGTCTTTGCAAACCTCACTTTGTGAGGATCTTCAATCTCCTCAAACTCAAAAAATTCCTCCATGTCATTGATCCAATCAATCAATTATTCAAGATTCAGATTTCCACTAAAAGTTGAAACCTCCATTTTAGGTCTCTTCCCAATGCTTGAGATCACTCGCAGCAATCTCGTTTCTCCAAGATCCATTGGATCTTACTCTTCCTCTTCCATTTTCTCTTATGTTTCATCTTCACTTTCATCTCTGTCTTGTTGCACATCTCTTCTTCGAACCTCTTGTTGCAAGGTATGAAAAAATTGCCTTTTAAGGGCTCTGATTTCATCTCTAGGTGGATCTCTTCCTCCACGACCTCAGCCTCTACCTCTGCCATACTGGACAAGTCATGGAGGCATCTTGAACTCAACCTGCACTCACAAGTCCTACTGCAACTGCCTCACATTTGGTGCTCTATTACACGCTCAAGAACTCCTGCTCTGATACCACTTGATGAGGGCCACACTACCCAAACCCCACATAAACCACACAACAGATAGCAACACAAAAGATGCGAGACAAAAAAATGACTTTCAATTATTTTTAGAAAATGAAATTACAGATTCAAAGCTTACATGCTACAACCTCATGGGATTGATTTATTACAACAAAATCAACTCTGAAAAGAAAATCTACTATTTGGAGCCACAATCTGCACTTATAGGGCCACCTACAACCCCCACTTAACCCTTTTTATTTTCCCCAATAACCACCCTAGAATGTTCTATAAAGTTCAAATTTCCTCTCTTTGTATTGGTGCCAAAAGTATCATCGTTTGATTTCTAGCCTAGGAAGAAAGTTTTATGAAATTCACTTTTTAGAGGACCAACTTCGCAAGGCCATAACTTTTGATCTGGGTGCCTAATTTGCTATTATTGCATATCGTTGGAAAGCTCTCAAAAAGCTCTACAATGCATGAGCTCACTGTAGGTCGATTCAGCCACCTTTTGAGCTATTTTGGGGCCTCCAAAGTTTTATATCTGAATTTGAAGTTGCATTGGAGAAATTTCCCAGGACGAAAACTTTAATTTCTCCCAAACCGTGCAGGGTATTGAGGTGATTCTTTCGTGACCGAAAATTTTTTTCAGCTCTACTCCTTGGGGTAAATTTTTACGTCCATACGAGCTCATTGTGGCTGACTTACTAAAAATAGTAAGTGTTTGTTTTTCGCTATTTTTGATGCCTAACAATCTTATACCCCTTAAGTGCCATCATGAGACTCAAAACAACTAAAGGAAATAAATAAAACAATTTTTTTGGGTGATGCAAAATTTCCCTACATCATTGGATACTCCTACATCACTACCTGTTACCTGATTAATAGGTCTCCTACATCAGCTCTTGTTGATAAGATGCCTATAGAGGCATGGTTAGGCCGCAAGCCTTCATTAAGACATCTTAGAGTTTTGGTTGTGAGGCATATGCACATGTGCCAAAAGAGAAGCAAACAAAGTTGTAGAACAAGGCTATGAAATGTATCTTCAATGGATATAGTTATGGTGTGAAAGGATACAAGCTTTGGGATCTTGTTGCACAAAAAGTAATACATAGTAGAAGTGTTATTTTTATAGAAACTAAACCTTCTTCTATTACATTGCAGCCATAACTAAGTAAATAGGAAGATGTGATTCAATTTCCTTCTACACTTAAGAAAGTTGAATTGAGGCCCAAGGATAGACAAGAAGTTGAGGAGAGCTCATCTAGCTCTAGATCTTTAGAAGAGGAGGAAGAACCTCCAACTCAACTTGTTCATAAGTCTACAAGGCATAGATAACCACTTGAAAGGTATTCACTTGATGATTGGAGATGTATTTTTTCTTTGAATACTAACATGGATGAACCCAGATTTGTAGAAGAGGCACTAGGTATGAATGATGCGAAATCCTAGAAGATTGCTATGGATGAAGAAATGGCATCTTTGAAAAAGAATGATACATGGGATCTTGTACCATTGTCTAAAGGATGAAAACCTGTTGGCTGTAAATGGGTGTTCAAGAAAAAAGATTGGTTTGAATGGAGGTATTAGGAAGTACAAAGCAAGGTTGGTTGCGAAGGGTTACTCTCAAGTTGAGGGTGTTGATTATGGTGAGATATTTTCTCCTGTTACAAAAATGGCATCCATTATATTTTTGCTTTCTATTGTTGTTGCTTATGATTTAGAGGTTGAGAAAATGGATGTGAAAACTGCTTTCCTTCATAGTGATTTGGAGGAGGATATTTATATGACACAACTAGAGCACTACGTGGTGAAAGGTAAAAGTAAGTTGGTTTGTAAATTGAAGAAATCTTTGTATGGCTTAAAATAGAGTCTTAGGATGTGGTACTGTAAATTTGATACATATGTGTTGAGTTTGGGATTTGAGTGTTCTAAATCAGATCATTGTTTTTATTATAAAATTGATGGTGATAATTTCCTATTTATTATATTATATGTTGATGATATGTTATTTTTTGGTAGAGGGAAAGGTATGATTTCATAACTAAAATCTCAACTTGCTACTAAATTTGAAATGAAAGATCTTGGTGTAGCCAAACACATTCTTGGGATTGAAATTAAAAGAGATAAAGTGAACAAAAAGCTATGGCTTGGCCAAAGCAAGTATGTCAACTAAATTTTATAGAGGTTTGATATGTAAGATTGTAGACCATTGTGTGTTCTTATTTTAGTTGGAACAAAATTATCTATTTCATATTGTCTAACATCTTCATCAAAGATGGAATACATGAGCAGAGTGCCTTACCAGAGTGTAGTTGGAAGTTTGATGTATGCTATGGTTTGTACTAGACTAGACATTGCTCAAGCAGTGGGAGTTCTTTCTATAGATATCTCTAAACTTGGTAGAGTTCATTGGGATATAGTTAAAAGAGTCTTCAGATATTTGCAGGGTACCTCAAATTATTCCTTATGTTATCATAGTAATATGATTGAAGATGAGATTTCCATTGATATTCATGGTTATGTGGATTCATACTGGGCAAGTGATGTTGATAGTAGAAAATCCACCAGTGCTTATATTTTTACTTTATTTTGTGGCGCAATTAGTTGGATGAGTAAGCAACAGGTTGTGGTTGCTTTGTCCACTACTAAAGCAAAGTATATGGCAGCTACTCATGCTTGTAAAGAAGTCATTTGGCTTAAGAGACTGTGTTCAGATATTGGAATAAAACAAGTTGCAATGACAATTTATTGTGACAGTTAGAGTGTGATATGTCTAGCAAAGAACCCGACATTTCATGCTAGGACCAAGCACATTGATGTATACTATCATTTTATTAGAGATGCGGTTGAAGATGGCAGGGTGAAGCTGGTTAAGGTAGAGACTTTGATGAATCTTTCTGATTCTTTAACTAATCCTATGAGCACAGAGAAGTTTATATGGTGTTTAGAGACTATGGTACTTTTGGCCCCTAGCAATTAAAGAGACAATGGTTACACTCTCATGTTTCTCTTGCAAGGTGTTCGACAAGTGGGAGATTTGTTGGAAAAATGTGTCTCAACCTTGCAATTATATACGAATTATTGTTGATAAGATGTATGTTGGTATGTGGCAATTGATCATGCAAATACTATACACTCGTAGCAAGATGTGGGGTTCGGAGCATCACCCCAAAAAAAAAATTCGTTGACACGTCAAGGTTTTTTGGTTAACATGTCAAATGAAAAATGACCTTGTAAAACCCTAATTCTAGAAGGTTCCAAACAGCTTGTTATAAGTGATTGGGATGTATGTAGACGAGGGTGTATTCTGAGATTATGATAGCGGTCGTGTTGTATCTTGATCTCTGATGGTGATACTCCTATGAGAAGCTTACTCTGCAAGTATATTGTAATCTTTTGATTTTTGAATAATATATTGAGCATCTTTTGGAGTGTGGGGTTTTTCTCCCGAAAGATTTTTCCCCACATAAATCATTGTGTTGTGGTATGCATGCTATTTGTGTTTATTTCTATTTAAGTTTTTGTAACTGTTAAAGATTTGTAAAAGTTTTGCATTATTCTCCTCTCAAGGTTAGTGTAGGAAGTTGTTTTGCTACCTTAGCTTCCTTATTGAAAATACAATTCTCTGACACAAAAAGAGGAAACTAGTAGCACCATGATGAAGTACATGAAAAAACATGCACTTAAAAAAAAATTGGAACCCAAAAAGGAGTCTAGATGTATCAAAGATATGACCCGTCAAAGTCTCCAAAATGAGAACTAAACAACAATAACACTGAAAAAATTGAATTCTGAAAAGAAAATAGAATCCAAAACTAGAAACCATAGACACCATTGCAAATAGTATGAAATTCTACCCCATTTCAAAAAAAATTGCACTAGAAAAGACCACTGCATGGCCAAGATATGGCCTCTAGAATATTAGGCACAAAATTGAAAAACCCAACGGAGAGGGGCTGAGTAGCGAAAAAAAAGACTCCTTTGCCAAGAAAAAATATTCCCAAATGTGGAAGTTCGCCAAATTTAGAAGAATGAGAAAAAAATCTCCAACCAGGTATAGGTGCATTTATTTGCAAAAAAAAACATATTGCAAAAAATTGGCCATTTTTGTTTTAAAGTTAAAAAAAAACTATTATATTTTTATTAAAAAATATATATTAATTTTTTTATAAAAATTATATTAAAAAAATACAAGCGTGGGGAGGGTGGGGGCAGAGCCCACCCCACGCCAACCCCTGGCCCCCAGGCGCGAGGTGGGTTGCCACCTTGCCATTGGTAGGGGATGATACTCCCCACGGGTACCCTCCCTATGTGGGGCGGGGCTCGAGGGGCTGCCACTCTTGCCACGACAGGGGGCTAGGTACCCCTTGGGTACCATCCCAAAAACCTTTTTTTTAAATATAAAATTTAAAAAGTAAAAAAACCCACATCTACCTTTTAAAAGGTTTTCATTTTTTGATTTTTTTTAATTCGCAAGGATTTTTTTTGAAAAAATAAAATACCTCGATCTACGTGCTAGGGAGGCTATACATCTTCCTTGGCAAAAAAATTTTACTCAGAAGCTCCTGACACCAAAATAGGTTGAATTATATATCAAAATTTGTTGAATCAACCTCCTGAATGTAGCCATGAGGTTCTTTTTGGCCTAAAATACTTTGAAATTGTAGGTACCATCCGGATAAGGAAAAAAAAGAAACTACTTCAAACCCTCATAGATTTGACATTATGAATCCAAATCAAACCAAACAAAAGCCAAATCTAACTTTCTCAACAGCTTTGAATCCATTGGAAAACTCCTTTTTGGTCTTAGATACACTGAATGATAGCTCAAGGCACGAAATATCTCAAGAAGAGGAGAGGGGATTATAGGTTTGGAGCTCTGATACCATGTTGAAGTTGGGAAAATAAACTCCACAACTCCCAAGGATCACCTAGAATCAACTACCTGCCATAGAAAGAGAGAACAACAAAGCTATGGAGGCTAAAAACTATTGATCCAAAAAAGCATGAATCATATTAATGTGCATCTTCTAATGATTATACTATAGAGAATCCTTATAAAAAGATAATGAACCTAGAAACCCTAGGCGAGGATAAAAAAATATATCATGACATGTGTCCTCATCTTATGACATGAGACATAAAAATAACAAGACCTAAATAAACTTAAGTAATTAGAGGAAAAGGAACCTAATAATTAGATAAATAATTAATTAGGAAATACTTTTTACTCTAACATTCTCTACCATACACACATAGATTGAAGGATGTCATTAGTGTTGATGATGTCAAGGGCTAACAATTCAATTAATCTCTTCCCTAAGACATTCAAATATGCCAAAGGAGATATATTTCTAGGTTTCTAGTTTTATGAAATTAGGGAATATTCTAAAAAAATTAAAACCCTAACTAACATTGTTATAAGAACCAATAATTAAATAGTTAGATTTGAGGACTTGAAAACACTTTTACAAGAGTAGGATGGTCTCACTTGAATGTCATGTGTGAGATCAAAGGTCACAATATTTAGTTGTATGAAGTTGTGCATGACATTCCAATTGTCATGGGAGCAAGCTTTTTATAGTCAATGTGTTATAACTACTATTGCAACATTATAATATATTTTAGAATAATTAAAATATAGGAAATACCTTGTTATTTTTATTGCATATTTGTGTCTAATTTATAGTTTAAGTCGTAATGTTATAATGTAAACATGAAGGACTCTTTTTGGGTTTGTGTTAGATTTAGGTCAAATATACAATCAACTGCTTTAGGTTATGAAATATATTGTTGATGTATAATGGTTTTATGATATTGAATAGACAGGTCTTGCAACATCCTCGAATGTATTTCAGACTTATTTTAATAAGAAATATTTATGATTTTCTAACAAATGTTAGCATATGAGTTCAATGGGATATTAACATTGTCATGTAAACATTAATGAAATCTAATTCCTTTTCATATTTGGTTAAACACTTAAATATGAAGTTTACTAGTTAAAAATCTAAGCTTAGTATTAATGTAATATGGGGTATGGATGAAAATTAGTGAAGAAGTATGGGTTCCCATAAGTTTGGATTAAAAATAATTAAATAATTTTTTCCTTAAAATAATCACTAGGTTTATTACATATAATCTAATTCGTTTAAGAAGAAAGAATTTGCAAGACACAACCAATAGGTTTCCAATGCCTTCTTATCCAATTTTTTTAATGTCACTTTTTTTTAATATATATCAAATATACCTTCAAATTTTCTTCCTTAGAAACTATTCTCTATTGGAAACTTTATTCCAAGAGACCCTTTGTCTTTAACTTCCATAACTTGTACCCAATGCCATTGAATTTCTCAATCTTTGAATGGGAAGTATATGACATGGCTACAACCACAAATGGATCTAGAAAATCCACAAAATTAAATATTCCAATTGAAATTAAAAAACTTCATAACAATCCTAAAAATTCACCCCTCTTTGATGACAATCATATGCTTTGATACTAAATATTGAGAACTAAGTGAACAAATACAATGATATTCTTGGCCCAAGCAATTGTCGTTGCACCAAAAGGTCGACCTATTAATGTTTGATACAACTACTAGAGTTAACATATCCATGAGAGGCGGTTAGTCCATGTCATGAATCTTGAGAGGAGCATTGACCATCTACCAACAATCTATTGGATCTCAGTTGTAATCATATGGTTTGTCCTTGATGACAAAATCCCTTTCAGTTGATTCTACTTGTTGACAGTTTCAGATTGGTTTCTCATGCTTTATCTTGGTACAGTTTTGTCTATATGGTTTATTTGTCTTGGCATTCAGTGGACAATCTACATTTAGAATTTTAATATCTTATGGTACTGATTAGTTTGAGCTTCGTGCAGTCTCTGGTGATAGAAAAAGAACATATCAGCGAGAGAATGGCAAGGTCTCCCCGATCCATTTTTGAAATGTCTATGTTGCCTATCGGCAAGACATTTCTGATGTCATAACGATTTGATTTTACATACAGGCAGCTTTCGGCATGAAATTCACATGGTCTTGGCGACAGTGGAAAGGTCTATCAACATGAGTTTTGTTCACTACTAATAGGTCTTACTGAATGAGTCAGGTCTCACAGACTAATACATAAGGAGGTTCATCAGCGTAAGAAATCCCTATCGGCATGTTGTTTCATCGAGCGCTTTGTGTCTTGGCGAACGACACAAGAAAGAACATATTAGCAAGAGTTGCGGCATCGATATAATGTCTTAGCGAACTCATCATGTCTCCCCAACCGGAAACAAAGGGTGCTCATCGACAAGAGGTTTTTTCTTCGTTGTAATGTCTTGGTGAACTTACTTTGTCTCACCAACCGAAGGAAAAGGAACATATCGGCAGGAGTATTGTATTCGGTATGTGGTCTCATTGAAGACATATTATCTCACCGACCATGCACCGAAATGTCTTATTGGCAAAGGTTGTGGCTTTGCTGAAATGTCATAGCAATTTCGTGGTGTCTTATCGACTTGTGCACAAAGGTTAAATCGGTATGAGTTAATGATATTCGGAGTGATGTCTCAACGACTTTGTTGGGTCTTGCCGACATAAGGGTTCTATCTAAATTATCGAGAGGAGTCTCACCAAACAACACATTGAAAGATTCACTTCAGCCAGACATGTTGCTTTTGATGTGAAGTCATAGCGAATTTACATTGTCACACCGACTGATGGCGGAAAGATACATCTCGGGAAGAGTTAGGGTTTTCGGCGTGAGGTCTCGGCGAGTGACCTCCGGTCTTGCCGATGGAACACAAAAGGACTGTTTTGACATAGGATCTGACTTGTCTCAGCAACTCAGAGTGAATAAAGTGTTTCGGTATGACTGAAACGATCTACAAGATGTCTCCCCAATGGTTTGAAGTCTCAGTGACATGTATAGTACAGATGGACTCATCGGCAAGAAAAACCATGTGTCACAGCGACCAATGTGTATCAAGTGGGCTTTCGGTAAAACAAAAGGTATTATCTATAAGGTCTCCCCGATTATGTCTTGTCTCAGTGACACACAAGATGATAGGTGACTTTTGGTATAACGAAGTTATCTATATGAGGTCTCCCCGAAACTGATTTGTCTCGGTGAACAGGAATGATCATGTGGGCTTTCAGTAAGACACAGGATGCTCTACAAGATGTCAACCCGACTACACATTGTCTTGGTGAAGGCGGATGAAGGACACATCTCAGCGAGAGTGTGTTTTTGTCACAATGACTCATAATGGATAAAGCCTTTCGGTGAAATATAATGAAATCTACATAACGTCTCCCCGATAGCAAAATGTCATAGCAACAAACATAGGGATGACTGATGGCGATAAAGTTGCCTTCGGCATAGGTATTGAATTGTCATGGCGACAAGGTTGATCATGGGGGCTCTTGGCAAAACAAAGAATTGTCTACAAGATGTCTCTCTGATTTCAAAAGGTTACAGCGACAGTGAATGAAACAAAAAGGGCATCTCGATGAGAAACTTGCTTGTCTTAGCAATTGGAAAGAACATAACACATGGCTCTCGGCGTAAAATAATGTATTTGTTATGTCTTCTCCCCGACACTGATGGGTCACGGTTTAAGCAAATAAGGAAAAAGAAACACAACTCGCATAAGGTCATAGCGAATCACAAAGAACATGTGGCGACTGTTGTCTCAGCGAATGATTTTTGAAGTCTCATGCACTGTGGCCGACATGGATTTTTCTAAGTATAGTTGCATGTAGACATCTTTGGTTGGTATTGAATCTCTAGCAAGATATTCTCTGAGATGTTAGAGGTTATGATTTTCTGTTAGTAGGCAGCCATGGCTTTGATGAAAATCTTTTAGTTACAATTTGAAATCTCTTGACTCAGTGCAAAAATTAAAGCTTTCTGGTTATGCATTACTTTGATTTTTACCATCATCTACAAATCATCATTATCTAGCTTTAGATTCTAAAAATAGCAAGAGAGTTTCAGAATCTTGTGAAAAACGCCTTTTGAAGATTTCTTGATAACAAAAATACTTGAAATGTATATAAAAACCTATGTTGAAAATAGTAAACAGTGAAGGTGTTGCTGGCCTGTAATTCTGAGAGATAGTTATTTTGGCTGTATCAAGAGATGTATTGGAAAACTCTGTAATACAAGAGTTGGATTCTTAGAGTATTAGGTAGATAAGAGAGTTGATTCTCTTGAGCTTAATAGAAAACAGAGAGATCCTCTGATATTAATATTGTTCTGAAAATAATTTGAGGGGTTGGTGCTCCTTGAGATAGATATCTCTAAACGAGGGGTTGATGCTCCTTGAAATTGGTGTTTCAAAATGAGGGGTGGGTGCTCCTTGAGTTGGTGCTCAGAAATTAGCCTATAAGGCATTGTTAACAGTGGTTTTTGAAGATTAAGCCAATAAGGCAGTTTAGGAGTGGTTTTTCTACCCCAAGAGGGTTTTCCACTTGACAAATCTTTTGTCTCTTTGTTCTTCTATGTGCTCACTGCTTTTCTGTGTTGTTGTTTTAGTTCATTGTTGGGATTATTACTGTTCTCAATTCTGTTTATGAATGATTACATTCAACTCATGAATGCTTTAATCAGAGTAATATTGAGATCAAATCTGAGCTATGTTTTGGCAAATGCAGGATATCTCACTCAAGTCATATTTTCATAAAGTGTCTAATAGACTGAGTTAATGTTGTCATATCTTTGTGCTTTCAAAAGTGATTACTCTACTCTTTTATTGAAAGAAAAGGAAATCAGAATGAAAAATCTTGGTCGAAGTTGAAATTTTTTTGACACTGATTCACCCCCCCACTCTCAGTGTCTGTCCATAACTCCAACAATTGGTATCAGAGCCTAGGTTCCTCTGATAGGTCTAAACCACCTAGGATTGTTCCTGGTTTCTTGGAGTAGTTTGGTTAATATGGGAAAGAACAGAAGGAATAAGGGAAAAATTTGTTCTCATCAAAGTGCTATTCATCATGTTCAACCTGAATCTGGTATAAGGAATAACGAGGAAGAATTCATAAACAGTTGCTCTGAAATGGTAGAGTTTCCTAGATCTGGAACTCCTCAGTTCCAAGGAACAAACTTTATTATATGGAAACATAGGATAGAAACATACTTACTTTCTTTAGGATCTGAAGTGTGGGAAGCAGTAGAAAAGGGTTGTACTACATCTGCAACATCTCCATCCCTTGAGGAGACGAAAGCTCTTGAATTCAATACCAGAGCTATAAATGCTATTTTTAATAACTTGCCAAATAAAGTCATTACAAAAGTCATTCATTACAACAGTGCTAAGGAAGTTTGGGACAAGTTGACTGAAATGAATCAGAATAGTGAGGTACAAGAGGAGATATATTTGGGTACTGAAATAAGTTGTGAAACATCTGAGAGTGAAGAAGGTGTAAACCTTCATAGTTTTGAAAAGAAGTCCAAGGAGATCATTAATGAATATTTAGATGATCAAGAAACCTGTGTAAAAGTAGATCAATCTTTGGGTGAAGTTAACTCTGAACAGGAATATGATGAACCAGAGAGTGAGGTTGATTTGGAAGGTGAACTCCTATGTGCCTTAGATACTATTAAGCAGCTTAGAAAAGAAAACTAGTTTTTAACAAGACAACTTCAGCAAGAAGAGAGTTTGGAAGTCAAGTTAAAAGACAAGGATGAATTGTGTAATAATCTAGAAAATGAGATTGATTCTTTAAAGAAATATTCAGATAATGATTCCTTGTTAAAAGAACTAACTCTTAAGGATGATATGATTATAAGTCAGATTATTGAAATTGAAGAATATAAGAGGATTGCAGACATTGTGAGTTCTGAATTGGAGATTAAAAAGAATGTTTATTTAAAACTTGAAGAAGAGGTAGTTGTTTTAAGAAAAGAGCTTGAAATTGTCAAGGCTCAATCTAGTAAAATTCAGAAATTTGATCATAGTACTAATATATTGAATGAGATGTTGGGCAAGCAAAAGCATTCTAAAGATCCTACAGGAGTGGGATATGAGGTTGGACAAAGCTCTGTAGACAAATCTAAACATGAAATAGTGTTTACTACTTCAGATGGAAAGAATTTTATAGCCAAGCAAACACCAAGAATGAAGGTTGATCTTGGTTACAGTATTGCTACATCAAAGATTAACATTGACACTAGAAGACAATCTAAAGGTATTCATAGAGAAAGGAAAAATGTCTTCAGATCTTCACATCCTTGGCATGATCATTCATTCAAGTATAATAATTCTTTCCAAGGATATTGTTATGTTTGTAATGACTATGGTCATAAGGCAATTGATTGCATAAGATGGTCAAATAAGAATCATTCTAATGTCCCTAGAAATAAGGATGTGGTGTGTTACAACTGTAACAATTTTGGTCACTTGAGAAGAGATTGTAGAATAAATACAAGTGATAATAATGTAGGGAACAATGCTGGAAAAGTCTGTAGGAAGTCTTCTATTTCTCAGAACAATCACAAAGTCATTTGTTTTAGATGTAATAACATTGGACATAAAGTACAACAATGCAAATTCTATAGAAAAACAGGTACTTTAAACAAGCAAGTGAAAAAGTCTTCATTAGAGTGGAGAAGAAGAGAAATCAAGATGACAAGAAGAGCAATAAAGATGCTTATGAGAAAACTCCTTGTGCACTCCTTGCACAAGAGTTGCCTTCCAGGTCTTAAGAAGAAGCAAAGACTCAGGGGGAGTCTATTATGGTAATATATTTTACCCCTATGAAGTCTAGAATGAGGTATGGCATCTTGCATTTTCTTTTGGTGGTATATGATGTTAAGGAATGTTCTTGCTTGGTCTAGTGGTTGACAATTTTCAAAAGTTTTTGAAATGACTGTGCACTTTTTTCTAACGAACTTTTTGGATGCTAATGGAGTTGTGAGTCTACGGAGTGTGGCGTAAATAATATATGAGATATCTGCTCCTGACAAAATGGTCGGAGGTTTATGTTCAAGAGGAGTTATTATTTGTATGGGAGAAGAGTATCGAGACTTTCATGCATGAAGAAGTTGAGTTAAGATTGTGTGCTGAATGAAGATACTTACAATGTCTTTTGCAAGCTGTTATGAAGGAATTGAGTGTTTTGGTCTTCTGAGTATGGTACAGTGATCTAAGCAGGTTGCTACAATAGTCTTGAGAACTGTGTATGTTTATGAGATATGCTCTAATGTTTGTGTTTCGATGAAGGAAGGTGACTGGTTGTATTAACCTCATCATGTATGGCTGGGACTTATTTTTGAACTTTGAAAGTGAGTGCAAGTTATATATATGAAAGTTGATTGAATTCATGTTTTGATAGAAACAAAAGGAGAGAACTTTGGTGTGATGCCTTGAAGATAGATTATCTGCATGATATTATTAAGTTTCTGATTTTGAAGTGGGAGTTATAGCACGAGTTGTTACTGCTGATTTCTCTTATAATTTATGTGCATTTGAAGTGAGTGAAGTTGTGTTGTTACAGTATGATGCTTTATCTTGCATTGGTTATGTGAAGTTATTCAATATGTCTATTGCACTATTGCTCTATTTGCAGCATGTTCTTATGGTATTTGGTTGGCTTCTCAGTTGTGTTTTCTTGGCATTGCACATTCTTCTCTTCTATTCTTTGTCATTGAGGGAAAAAGGGGGAGAGTCAATTGCGTTTTGCCATCAAGGACAAAGGGGGAGTTTGTTGGATCTTAGTTGTGATCATATGGTTTGTCCTTGATGACAAAATCCCTTTCAGTTGATTCTACTTGTTGACAGTTTCAGATTGGTTTCTCATGCTTTATCTTGGTACAATTTTGTCTATATGGTTTATTTGTCTTGGCTTTCAGTGGATAGTCTACATTCAGAATTTTAATATCTTATGGTATTGATCAGTTTGAGCTTCGAGCAATCTTTGGTGACTGAAAAAGAACATATCAGCGTGAGAATGGCAGGGTCTCCCCGATCCATTTTTGAAATGTCTGTGTTGCCTATCGTCAAGACATTTTTGATGTCATAATGATTTGATTTTACATATAGGCAGCTTTCGGCATGACATTCACGTGGTCTTGGCGACAGTGGAAAGGTTTATCAGCATGAGTTTTGTTCATCGCTAAGAGATCTTACTGAATGAGTCGGGTCTCACCGACTAATACATAAGGAGGTTCATCAGCATAAGAAATCCCTATCGGCATGTTATTTCATCGAGCGCTTTGTGTCTTGGCAAACGACACAAGAAAGAACATATCGGCAAGAGCTGCGGCATTGATATAATGTCTTAGAGAACTCATCATGTCTCCCCGACTGGCAACAAAGGGTGCTCATCGGCAAGAGGTTTTTTCTTCGTTGTAACGTCTTGGCGAACTTACTTTGTCTCACCGACCGAAGGAAAAGGAACATATCGGCAGGAGTGTTGTATTCAGTATGTGGTCTCACTAAAGACATATTGTCTCACCGACCATGCACCAAAATGTCTTATCGACAAAGGTTGTGGCTTCACTGAAATGTCATAGCGATTTCGTGGTGTCTTACTGACTTGTGCACAAAGGTTAAATCGGTATGAGTTAATGATATTCAGAGTGATGTCTCAACGAATTTTTTGGGTCTTGCCGACATAAGGGTTCTATCTAAATTATCAGGAGGAGTCTCACTGAACAACACATTAAAAGATTCACTTCAGCCAGACATGTTGCTTTCGATGTGAAGTCATAGCGAATTTACATTGTCACACCGACCCATGGCGGAAAGATACATCTCGGGAAGAGTTAGGGTTTTCGGTGTGAGGTCTCGGCAAGTGACCTCCGGTCTCGCTGATGGAACACAAAAGGACTATTTTGGCATAGGATCTGACTTGTCTCAGCGACTCAGAGTGAATAAAGTGTTTCGGTATGACTGAAACGATCTACAAGATGTCTCCCCGATGGTTTGAAGTCTCAGCAACATGTATAGTATAGATGGACTCGTCGGCAAGAAAAACCATGTGTCACGACAACCAATGTGTATCAAGTGGTCTTTTGGTAAAACAAAAGGTATTCTCTATAAGGTCTCCTCGATTATGTCTTGTCTCAGCGACACACAAGATGATAGGTGACTTTTGGTATAACGAAGTTATCTATATGAGGTCTCCTCGAAAGTGATTTGTCTCAGAAAACAAGAATGATCACGTGGGCTTTTAGTAAGACACAGGATGCTCTACAAGATGTCACCCCGACTACACATTGTCTTGGCGAAGGCGGATGAAGGACACATCTTGGCGAGAGTGTGTTTTTGTCACAACGACTCATAATGGATAAAGCCTTTCGGTGAAACATAATGAAATCTACATAACGTCTCCCTGACAATAGAATGTCACAACGACAAACATAGGGATGACTGACAGTGATAAAGTTGCCTTCGGCATAGGTATTGAATTGTCACAGCGACAAGGTTGATCACAGGGGCTCTCGGCAAAACAAAGACTTGTCTACAAGATGTCTCTCCAATTTCAAAAGGTTACAGTGACAGTGAATGAAATGAAAAGGGCATCTCGGTGAGAAACTTGCTTTTGTCTCAGCGATTGGAAAGAACATAACACATGGATCTCGGCGTAACATAATGCATTCATTATGTTTTCTCCTCGACTCTGATGGGTCACGGCGAAAGCAAATAAGGAAAAAGAAATGCAGCTCGCATAAGGTCATAGCAAATCACAAAGAACACGTGGCGACTGTTGTCTCAGCGAATGATTTTCGAAGTCTCATACACTGTGGCCGGCATGGATTTTTCTAAGTATAGTTGCATGCAGACATCTTTGGTTGGTATCGAATCTCTGGCAAGATATTCTCTGAGATTTTAGAGGTTATGATTTTCTGTTAGTAGGCAGCCATGGCTTTGATGAAAATCTTTTAATTACAATTTGAAATCTCCTGACTCAGCACATAAATTAAAACTTTCTAGATATGCATTACTCTGATTTTTACCATCATCTACAGATCATCATTATCCAGCTTTAGATTCTAAAAATAGCAAGAGAGTTTCAGAATCTTGTGAAAAATTCCTTTTGAATATTTCTTGGTAACATACATACTTGAAATGTATATAAAAACCTATGTTGAAAACAGTGAAGGTGCTGCTGGCCTGTAATTCTGAGAGATAGTTATTTTGGCCATATCAAGAGATGTATTGGAAAACTCTGTAATACAAGAGTTGGATTCTTAGAGTATTAGGTAGATAAGAGAGTTGAGTCTCTTGAGCTTAATAGAAAACAGAGAGATCCTCTAATATTACTATTGTTCTGAAAATAATTTGAGGGGTTGGTGCTCCTTGAGATAGATATCTCTAAACGAGGGGTTGGTGCTCCTTGAAATTGGTGTTTCAAAATGAGGGGTTGGTGCTCCTTGAGTTGGTGCTCAGAAATTAGCCTATAAGGCATTGTTAACAGTGGTTTTTGAAGATTAAGCCAGTAAGGCAGTTTAGGAGTGGTTTTTCTACCCCAGGAGGGTTTTCCACTCGACAAATCTTTTGTCTCTTTGTTCTTCTGTGTGCTCACTGCTTTTTTGTGTTGTTGTTGTTTCGGTTCACTGTTGGGATTATTACTGTTCTCAATTCTGTTTATGAATGATTACATTCAACTCATGAATGCTTTAATCAGAGTAATATTGAGATCAAATCATAGCTATATTTTGGCAAATGCAAGATATCTCACTCAAGTCATATTTTCATAAAGTGTCTAATAGACTGAGTTAATGTTGTCATATCTTTGTGCTTTCAAAAGTGATTACTCTACTCTTTTGTTAAAAGAAAATGAAATCAGAATGAAAAATCTTGGTCGAAGTTGACATTTTTTTGACACTGATTCAACCCCCCCTCTCAGTGTCTGTCCATAACTCCAACATAATCTCCCCCTCAATGTTACTCAAGGGGATTCAAACCCAGCACCTTTGGCTCTAATACCAATTGTTGGCCCAATGGTTACCATTGCACCAAAAGGTCAACCTATTAATGTTTGATACAACCACCAGAGTTAACAGATCCATGGGAGGCAGTTAGTCCATGTCACAAATCCTGAGAGGAGCATTGACCATCTGCCAATAGGTATTATAATAATCAAGTGCACAAATATAATTTAGAACATGTGATAAATCAATTAAATCTAAAATGGAACTTGGATAAGAATGTATCTAAATTCAAAGCAATAAATTAAAATCAATAATAATTAGACACATAACACTAGATGTATGCAGAGAAACCCTTTTGAAAAAAATCCACTATCAAAGAGGACAAACATGTGTTAATCCAATAAAAGGGTCACATCAATATATCCAACTTTCTTCCTCTCTTGAATCTGATAGAATTCCAATAGTGTAGCAGTGTCACACGTGTAAGACACCCATGTGAAAATGGACTCACATTAAATCACTTTATAACAGCCACCATTATAAAAAGTAACCACCCCTCTTAATGTCACTACAACTAATATTAAATTTTCCCACTTCATTGAAGATTTTCCATTTATACATAAGATTGCAAAGTTAATATCACCTTATCCTAATACTAAATTAACCTAAATTGAAGGAGTAATGCAACAAAAGCTTAGTTTCTAAAGAAATTTATTCATGTGAACATAATGATGAATTCATTGCTTTTGAGAGTTTAAAAATGTTGTGCAGTAAACATGAAATCAACTTTGTGTGAACAAATATTTGCTAACTGGGTAAATTGATGATTTTGTCACTAAATGAATATATAATATGGTTTTCAAGTAAATAAAAGTTGTGAACAAGTACTAGATAGCAAATGACAAGTAGAGGGGGCAATAAAGGAGTCCAAAATAGTAGAAAATAGAGCCTTACCTTGGCAACATATGTTAGATGCCACATAATCACATTTTCATGCCTTGACTTATTTTTGTGATTTCACCAATCATCAAACATGCCATGTTGGTCCATTCACTTTTAGACACTTAAAATACCAATAAGCGACAATCATGTCTAAAATTTTAATCATTAACTATGAAAATTTAAATTTTGAAAAAAATGGGCAAGATCATGATCATGATTATGTCCAAAGTACATAATTTATAGTGACCTAGCCTAATACAGTAAATTCTCCAAATGACTTATTAACAATATTATAAACAAAATACTAAAAACATAACACATTATTAAGATCAATCATGAGTCAAAATATACTTTGAAAAACTTTAGAAAAATTAAAAATATAAACTATAAAAAATATTAGGGTATGCATTTTTATGCTCTAGAAACATATTCAACATGCATCACTATCTCAATAAAAAGGATCTAAAATGATTCCATTAGCATGAGATCACAATGTTGTAACTTTTATGTTGCTTCTTGTGTGGGCATATGTGATGTTCCAACTTATGATTAGGTAAGGGGAAGGTGGGATAATATGACATTTTGCCAAATCTCCAACCTTTACCATCCATGTAACTTTTCAAGATGGGATATCTCATACATGATGCCAACTCAGAATTTATTAAGTAATGAATAAGAAATTTCTCCCTAGTCCTCATAATGTTTGGTGTAAGTTCACTCAAGCCTTTAATTAATGAGATCTTTAGCATGATAGCTTAATATATTGAATAACAACTTTAACAAATTGCTATGTAAACATTAAGGAAACCCAATTCCTTTTCATATTTGGTTAAATACTTAAATATGAAGTTTACTAGTTAAAACTCTAAGCTTAGTATTAATGTAATATGGGGTATCAATGAAAATTAGTGACAAAGTATGGGTTCCCATAAGTTTGGGTTAAAATAATTAAATAAAAAATGTCTCCTTAAAAAAACCACTAGGTTTATTACACATAATCTAAGCCATTCAAGAGGAAATAATTTTCAAGACACAACCAATAGGTTTCCCATTCCTTCTTATCCAACAATATTTAATCTCACTTTTTTCAATATTTGTTAGATTTAACTTCAAGTTTTCCTTCCTTAGAAACTATTCTCTATTGGTCCCTTTATTCCAAGAGACCCTCCATATTTAACTTCCATAACTTGTACCCAATGCCATTAAATTTCTCAACCTTTGAATGAGAAGTATATGGCATGGCTACAACCATAAATGGATCTAGAAAACCCACTAAATTAAATATTCCAATTGAAATTAAAAAACCTCATAACAATCCTAAAAATGCACCCCTCTTTGATGACAATCATATGCTTTGGCACTAAATCTTGAGAACTAAGTGAACAAATACAATGATATTATAATAATCAAGTGCACAAATATAATTAAGAACATGCAATAAATCAATTAAATCTAAAATAGAACTTTGATAAGCATGCATCTGAATTCAAAATAATAAATTAAAATCAATAATAATTAGACACATAACACCAGATGTATGCAGAGAAACCCTTTTAAAAAAGCTCCATTATCAAAGAGGACAAACTTATGTTAATCCAATACAAAGGTTTCATCAATCCCTTCAATCTGATAGCATTCCTTTGAGGACAACTTGCTCATTCCCATTCTCTTTTAGCTTCAAAGCCTCAAAATGGACTCACATTACCAAGTATAGTGTTTCAAAATGGAGTGGCTAACTAATGTTTATGCTAGCCATCATAACAAGATGTTCCACATTGTCTTTGTGTCTAAGAATGAGAAAGTGGTATAAACACAATTGAAAAATTTTATAACCACCATTATAAGTAACCATCCCTCTTAATGCCACTACAACTAATATCAAAATTTTCCACTTTGTTGGAGATTTGACATTTGTACATAGGATTGCAAAGTTAATATCACCTTATCCTAACACTAAATTGAGCAAAATTGAAGGAGTAATACAAGAGAAGCTTAGTTTTGAAAGCAATTTATTCATGTGAACATACTGATGAATTCACCGCTTTTGAGAGTTTAAAAATGTTGCAGTAAACATGAAATCAACTCTACATGAACAAATATTTGCTACTTGGGTAAATTGATGAATTTGTCACTAAATGAATATAATAAGATTTTCAAGCAAAAATAAGTTGTAGAACAAGTACTAGATGACAAATGACAAATAGAGGGGGTAGTAAAGGAGTCCAAAATGGTAGAAAATAGAGCTTTACCTCGACAACATATGTTAGATGCCACATAATCACATTTTCATGCCTTGTTGACTTATTTTGGTGATTTCACCAATCATCAAACATGCCATGCTGGTCCATTCACTTTTAGACACTTACAACATCAATACACAACAATCATGTCTAAAGTTTTAACCATTCACTATAAAAATTTAAATTTTTAAAAAAGTGAACAAAATCACAATCATGATTATACCCAGAAGACACAATTTCTAATACAGCCTAAACTAATATAAAAAATGCTCCAAATAAACATAATACTAAAACATAACACATTATTAAACCAATCATAAGTCAAAATATGCACTAGTTTTGTTTTTTTAAATATATTAAAAATATAAATTATAAAAAATATTAGAGTATGCATTTTTTATGCTCTAGAACCATGTAAAAGGGATCTAAAATGATTCCATTAACATGAGATCACAATGTTGTAACTTTTATGTCGCTTCTTATGTGGGCATGTGTGATGTTCCAACTTATGATTAGGTGGGAAATATGACATTTTGCCAAATCTCCAACCCTTATCATCCATGCAACTTTTCAAGCTGGGACATTGCCAACCCATAATTCATTAAATAATGAATAAAAAATTTCTCCCTAGTCCCGAGAATGTTTGGTGTTTTCTTACTCAAGCCTTCAACATGTGAGATCTTTAGCATGACATCTTAATATATTTAATAACAACTTCAAAATAACAAGAAAGTCCCAAAAAGCCAAAACAAAAAATATATAAAGACACATTGAATTTTGTGAAGGGGCAAATGATTTTTTCTAGGTGGGGAATAAATACTTCCCACATTGACTAAAGACAAATGAACTAACATAAAGTAATGCTTGTTTCCACAACACCAGCTAATATTCTCCAATACCAAGAAATAATAAAATGCTTATTTCAATGCATCTTACTTAGCTTCAAAAATAGTGTCGGCAATGAATTCTTTATTTGGTTTTTTATTTAAAAAGATGGTTTCTTTTCATTTACTTTAGTGAAAATGGTTAGATTTATACTTCTTGTTGCTTAATGATTTAATAATTCATTTAAATTTTCTTTTGATGCACTTTTATTTACTTATATGTTTGTCTTTCTTTGGGAACACTAAATTTTATTATATAAATATTTGAAAGTTTTGATTTGAATGTTAGAAGGAAAAACATCATTTTCACTCCTAGAATTTTATAGGAATGTGTGTTATTGTGAAGTTTGATATTCATAGATGGCGCAATCAAATGACGCTTGGTGTAATGTTAAAGGCTACAAAATCTTATTGTAAGTACCCAAAAAAAAATGTCTAAGTTAGAGTTCCTACTTTACCAACAAAAAAATTAAAATGATAATGATGCTTAAAAGGGATTGGCAATATGTCCTAATCTTACCTTCCTCTACCTAGAGTTAATAAGACATGGGAGGAGTTAGGTAACAATTATGATCTAAAATAAGTGTTGAGAAAAAATATTTATACAAATTATTAAATGATTAAATTTAAAATTTCAACATATTTTTGAGAGCTTTGGGAAAACAATATTTTTGATGAAAATGTCATATTTTGCACCTTTCTCCTTCATTCCAAATTATTTGATTTATTTTTCTCTAATGTAGTGAGTAGTGTACAAGTGGTCTATTTCAACATAAATGTTGACCAATAATTTGAATTCAACTTGATTTTTTTCATATATTTGGTCCGGATCTTTAATTCATCTATTCCTTTACTTGGGTGAAATTTATGGATGTGAAATTGATCTAGTATAATTTTATAGGTGGGAAAATGATCCCGAACTCTCAAAAATCAAATTTAAATTTGGGCCCTTGCCTAATTCCTCTAACTAACTATTAAATGTTGATCTAAGTGCAAAATTAATTATGTGTTAGAGTGTTTTTTTTAAGAATAACCCTTACTTCATTTCAAAGCATTCCATAAACTTTCATTCCTATTCACATTATCACTTAAGGCGAATTGTAGAACATCGTCAGTACATCATCAAGTTTCATTAACATTGTAAGCATTCACTACATATTTGCTTGTTATCTTCAATTTTTTTCACTAAACCATTAAATTGAAACAATAGTTTAATTAAATGAGAACATTAATTGAAATCAAAACAAATAAATTTCTGTTGACAATTTCAACCTAGATCTTCATGCACACAATTCATTTCTAACTTTTGGCGATAACTTATAAAAGTTGTTATCTAAATGCTATCCTTGCAAGGAGCTAAATATTAGTATCAATTGGGTCTAACATTTGTTTGAACTATATTTATAGACCATTTTTTAAAAATGGTGAATAGTAAGAAAGCTAAACATTAAGTGCACATAGATATGGTCTTTGCTTTTACCACTAAAATATAATATAGGATCATAGGTGTAACCTCCTCCCCATTTTTTTTTGTTTCATTAAGTATTTTAAAAACTCATTGATGGAAAAATAGTTATGAGTATGTAGTATAATTTTTTTAAATAATGATGTGGGTAATTGATAAAGTAATAGGTTATCACCTGATTGTTATAGTCATTGATCCAAATCACAAATTACGATTCGTAAATGTCAAATATATACACATATGCAAGACATCTTTGAATAGATAATTGTCACAAAAAAAATTGGTAAACAAAATTGACCATGACAAAAAATTCTATTTTTTAAGATTTGTAAATCCCATTAAAAATATATATGAATCATCACTCACAAAATAAGAAATAAATACCTAAACCTCATCAACAAACTTCCATAAAATCAAAATACAATTCCTAAATATAATATTTAAATTTTATATTTTATTAAAAATTCTTATTAAAAAACCTCATAATTATGAAATTTAAATTTTCTACCTGTTAAATTGAACCTCCTCAATAAACTCGGGTAAAATTGAAATACGAACTAAGCTTAACAATAATAGAAAAATGTTAACCGTACACTCATTTTCTCTGATAGGACGAGAGTGTTTAAAAATGGATCTCCATTATAAATCCAAACCCTTTTTAACCCATTATGAAAGATTGTTGTTTCCTTGCTTCAATATCTTCCCATCAATGAGTATTCAATCATAACCTAAAAACTTCACATCAAATCCCAGATACGGGCAAAACCTCCTTTTCACCTGGCCATATTTTTCTGAACAAACAATTGCAATTAAGTAACCATTAGGGAGGTGATCGAGACTTAAACTTTCTCATGGTATATACTGCTTAACGAATCTTATGTTTCTAATCATTTTAAGACAACAGCCGAAAATCTGCACCTCATATTAATTGCTTTCACTTTGCCACATTAATTTCCTGGTCAAGCACCCTTATCCCCTTGCAATCAGACATAACTGTAGATATTGCAACCCCATTTCATTTCTCTGCTCACAATTGTGTTGTTTTTAGCTTGAGACCATGAAATCCCATCACAATAACTGCAGCAATGGAGGAACGAAGGGTATTGGTGCACACCCACATGGGGATTGGAGTGCATTTCTTTTACAAAGGCGACATCTCTTTGTATGGTTTGTGGCTGCCCTCATTCCTTTTGCAGTTGTTCGTGCATACTTCTGGCATGACCAAACAGTCTACGAGTCAGACGCTCCAGTTGATGATACTTCACATCAAACTGCACAAAACAGATCCAATCCTGCTCCCATATCCTTGGAGCAATCTGCACAATCAAACAACAGTTTCGACAGCATTGGAGGAACTCTGGATGATCATAACAACAATGGAGGCACTGTAGATGATCATAACAGCACTTTCAGCAGTGGAGGTAAGCACCTTGGTTCAATGGCGCTATGCCTGCACAATGTGGATCTCATTTGCTTCATCTTTTGGTTATAGTCTAGGTTTAAATACGGGTTGCGTTTATGTTTGTGCATTTGGGAGTGAATGTCCCAGAGTAGGCACTGGCACCCCGTTAACTTAATATATGGGTACTCACATTTTTTTTGTGTTGAGATATGGATCATGGAAAACTTTGAGGTGTTGATATTTTTTTCACAAATATTGAATTGCAGTTGTATTTTTCAAGCTCAAATAAGAATGTATTGCAGGTCAGTACAGAGGAAAACTTGGCAGATTTGTTCACTAGTGCTTAAATTCTGAAGTGACAACTTAAAATAAAATAAATTCTCATTTTCCTTGTTTGTTGTTCTTTAATGTCTGAAAATTCACTGACGGAATTTATGAAACTAGAAGGCAAATGGAAAAATATGGCACATAAAGATACCCTTAAATTGATACGGGCATCCAGTTATGCCAAAATATGGGTTTGGGTGAGTCCACACCCAGTTATGTTAGATCATGAAAATCTCCATACTTGTAGCGTTAAGATTTTAAGATTCTTATTTGGGAATATTAAAAGTATGATGCCAAAATCTGGTTATGTTAAGATTAATATTGTTAAAAATGCCTTGGGTAAGAATGGTTCTCGGCCCCCTTGTGCTTGAGATTTAGGTTTGTCTATGGATCCTTATTTCTTGTCCAGAATTGAGTTCTATAATTCTATCATTTAGGAACTGTACTAAAAGGAATTGTAAATGGAAAGTTGGAAGTGCACTAGATCCCCAAGGCTATGGAGGAAAAGGAAGGCTGAAACATATGGACATCCATCTCTGGTGCTAGGGTCCATTTAGTGTTTGTAAATGAGGTATGATTTCTGATGGTCTTTGCACTTTGAGTTCTGTTCAGTTGAGGGCCGGAAAAGCGCATTGACATTATGTGGTGGCAGGTAGAAATTATTTGCTGTGATTAGTAGAATACCTGTATCTAGTTTTTTTCTGATTCCAAGTGCCATTTTTTCAATTAAAAGATTATAGATAAAACATAATGTGAACTATTTGCTGCTTTCTTTCTTTGCCTACAATACAGCTGTTGTATTAATAACTCCGAGTTTCTTGGCATAATGAAAGTCCATCCTTCCCTTAATTAGTTATAGCTCAATTGAATTGGTGATGGATTTAAGATTTGTCAAATCTGAGTTTATGAGTATTTTGAAATTATGGTAAGCGGAATACATTTTGAATTGCATGCGGAAACTTTTGGTGTTTGCAAAGCATTTCCTACATATATCCAAAAATTATTTGGAGGTAAGACTTTCAAGTATACATTGAAACAGATTATGTTATTTGGCTCTTTTTATGGGATGTTCTTCCTGACAATTCAGGAAACAACTAATACATGAATGTCCATATCACAAATTCAATTATTAGTTGGAATTTTTTTCGGACAGGCTTCAGAAAATACATATCTGATTGTTTAATTCAAACCATAGTCAGAATTCTGATTTATATAAACACCATGGTGTCCTTACTCTTACCTTTAACCTTAAGAAAACTTGCATTATGGTATAGCCAAGAAAACTAATAAGAACCATACCAGAAAGCATCAACTTTCATATTGCAAGTAATGATACATTAGAAGCCTCTTTTCTGGAAATAGGTATCACATATGCTATTAATTACAAAAAATAAAGTACATTGATCCTATTTACACTAGAACCAGGGCCAGTATGAATGTATGCATATTAATCAAAGGGTGTGAAATCTGGGGAGACAAAAATTAATTATGCTTTACAAATCAGCCTCTCTGAAAATTAAAAAAATACCATAATACATCAAGGACCGACGTTAACAATAACCGAATACTGAAGTCTAAGAAGCGCAAAATCTATATAGCTTGGTAGTGACAGGTGATTCATGCACAGGCAGGTGTACCTCCACCCAACAATGGGTGATTATTGCCACCCATACATTCTTAGGTTCTTTTGAAGTATCAGCTGGTTCCTATCTGCTCTGCCATCCATTTGCATTATCAGCTGCAACTTCCTTTGCAGAGTTGTTACACTGAGGAGATATGCCCAGGTTAAGGCAAGGAAATTTATAATTCCCGATTTTAGGAGCCCTATTCTCAATTTTGAGATAAGCATTGGACAATACCTTAAGAAATTAACAATTTCTTTGATTTGATGGAAAATCAAAACATGTTTCTCAATAAACACCCTGGGGTCTGAGGAAATTAGAATCACTGAATTGGAGCTAGGCAGCCTCTAGACTATATTCACTTTCCTAATGCAGCAGCAATTCCAGAATTCATCTGCCTTTCTGCTTATATGCCTCTCAGCCATCTATCAGGTAAGTTAGGTTGAGACGAGTTCAATTATTACTACTGGGAAAGAGTATGAGCTGAGGAAAGTTGAATATGTATTCAACTTTGATTTGTGTACTTCTCATTGCAATGGCTTTTACTCATTCAAGCTTGCCATTTCAAATGTATTCTAAAACATATTCTCTTTTCAGAAACTGCATTACAGTAGTCAAGCATGCCATTCAAAAATATTACAAGACATTCTCTTTCCAGATACTGCATTAGATCAGTCTGCTATTGCTGTTATATTTGGCAAAAGTTGTCCGACATTTCTGGTCTTGAATTTCAGATAGAGCAATGAAGCATGGGAATTTTTCTAGTATGCCATTGCCATTATTTACATACACTCTGCCTATACAACAAGAATGCCACCTATCAGCAGTATGCATAATAAGGGCATTATATGTCATTTTGTTTTCATGTTAGGATGTAATGTGAGTATGCCTAGGACTTGACTCTTCTTTGTGGACATGATAGGATATACTAAAGATGGATTGTGCTTATAAGATCTTATTATTAAGGATTGGATGTTACAATTTGAATTCACTGGCAATCAGTGGAACGAAAAGTGAATGTCCTTTTGAATGAAAGCAGTGCAGACCTTGTACAATATAGATTTAGCCTATGTTATGCATGTGTTGATTTAGGATTCAAGAACTCTCTGCATGTTGCAGCAGAAAGGTTGCCAGTGGCTTTCAGACTTTCAATATTTCAGAGCCTTCATGCTTTCATTCTGTTTTATTGAGTTCAAAGATTTAGGCTAATGCTTACAAAGCCTAACGAGTGTGATAATCCCAATTTGAGACATCAAAGCTTCTAGGTGAATAAATGGACTTCCAGAAATAAGCCAGGGCTTTGTTTCCGTCATGAACCAACAACTTTCAAGACTTTAATATATTCACTTTGCAATGCCTTTTCAGTAAATAAGACAACTGTCCGATTCACTTTGACATTAAATATTTATCTCATTTTTTTAAAGTAAGAAAATGCAGCCATATAGATGTCCTTTATTTGGAAGTAACAAAGTTTGTTTGTTTTCATGGTCAGCACCATAGTTTGAGAGTCCTGGAAAAGACTCTTGGGACTTGCAAGTCCTTGCCGAGTCGACTTGCCAAGGACTCTCGAGCTGAGTCCTGGAGAGTCCAGGCTAGGACTCCCGAGTCCTGGCAAGTGACTCGCACGAGTCCTAGAGTCAGACTCCCGAATCCCAACTTAGGACTCTTGGCATCGCCTGGAAACAATGAGTATGAATGTTTAAAACTTGTTTTTTGCTTGTTCTTTTCATTTGCAAATTTGAAACTATTAGTATGAATGATAAAATTTCAAATATTGAGTGTTTGAAGATCATATAACATGTGTAATATTTGAATTATGATAAATTGATAATCAAATTAGGCTCTTATGTTCTCTAACTGCATTAATTTTTTTTTGTTGTTGTAAAACTACGGTTTTCTTCTTTGTCGAGTCCTAGCTGAGTTTTTTGCCGAGTCTTGAGTCCGAGTCCTATTTTAGGCTGCCGAGTGCACACCGAGTCCAAGTTTTCAAACTTTGGTCAGCACCTTGTTGTCAACACTGCAATTCACTTCCAAATCAAGAACTGTAGATATAAAGATAAAATTATTATTAATATTGCAAGATTTCTTTTGTTATGTGGTTGGAAAAAATCTCATTTCATGAAGTTCGAAGATTTATATGAGGAAAATAGTTGGCTAAAGTCAGATGCTCAAAACTGGGCTTCTAAGCAGTTTGATCTCTTACCTCAATTGCTATCAAATAAAATAAGTTCGTATAACTTTGGTGGTTTGATCTTTTATCATTTTTCTAAAGCACAATTCATTTGCCTTTCTTGCTCAACCTTTTCTCTAGTTCCTGAAATAACAGTGTGGTTTCAACATAGTTTAGAAAGAGTAAAGTTCTACACTAGTTGGTGAACACTTGAATCTGAATATCCTATTGACAGTTTTGATGTGAGCTGAGAGTGATGTGTACTAGTTAAATCTCACAAATCTTATGAAAGGGGGATGCCATCTAAACAGCATGCAGGATCAATTTCCTTACCAACAATCTGTACTAAACCTGCAAGTCTAGATAATAGCAAAAATTCTAAGGTAATGACCATAGTTGTAGGCTTGTAGCAATGATTATTAGTTCTACTTTTCATGCGTAGCAGAGGAGCTAGTTTTATTTGTTTTTAACTTGTTCAATTTCATTGGAATCTTTCCATGCCACATGCAATGAGATGCGGATAACCCATGCAAAACAACTGAAATTCTTTGGTCCCTAAAACCCTGGAGATCATCATCTATGGACATCCTTAATTTTCAACCCTTCTAATACCTTAATATTTAGACATTGTTAATTCACCTTAAAATGGATGTGATCATTTGTTATGAAAACTTAATGAAAAGCATAACTCAGTGATGGTATCAAGCAAACGACTGAGACAATTTCTTTATGGTTTTAACTTGGAGAAACCCTCTAAGTGTGAACATTTCAGCAAGAGAGCATTTTTCTTCTCATTCCACCATCATAGTCCAAGTACAGATGTTTTACAATGCCTCTAGGGCCTTTAGGAGTCTTGACAATGTCACAAATTTGCTCCTCACACCTACATTGTATGTCAGGAACTTGGAAACCCATGTTGTTACATGTCCAATCACAAAATGGACAGAATGAAGGAAACAATGAGAACGGACCCTTCAAACTTTGCGTTTAAATGTTATATGACATTCCTCTATCCTCCCATGGCACCCAAATGAATAAAGTTGATAAACAAATGTCGAAAGAATCAATTCAAATAATAAAACCCTTCATATTCCACATTTTGTTTTCTTAGTGATCACAATGCTTCTTTTGGCAAAGTGATGCTCAGGTTGGTGACGATATTGCTGCTGGTACAATTTGGTGATTTGCTAAATTTGATTTCCTACTTCATTTTGAAGCTTGCACTCTTGTTTCAGGTATTCTCCAAATAAACATCAAAAGAGTCAATTCAAATGACAAAACCCTTCATATTCCTCATTTTCTTTGCACAATGACGAAAATGGTACTTCCTACAGAGTGGTGACACAATCATTGACAAAATTACCATCAGCACAAATCAGCAATTTTGCCAAACTTGATTTTCTACTTCATTTTGAAGCTTGCACCCTTGTTTCAAGTATCCTCCAAGATGCGCTGGATCACTGTGGAAGCTCCTTTGACAAGAATATAGCACTTTCTACTACAAGCCACACTAATCTCTAACAATCTCATGGTCCTAAGAGGCACTTTGACAACTTTCTTGATTGGACTTTGAGGCACTTTGACAACTTTATTGATTGGACTTGACCTCCAAGACCCTAATGGTCCAACACATTAGATCTGATTTGCAGACCATACTTCCCTATGAGGAGACCTTTGCTCCCCAAAATCTTAGGGACTTAGCAAATGTGGGAGCCTCTTCTCCACATCATCTTTGGGATATCATTTTGCTTTGCTTGGAACTTGACTTTTCAACCATATTTATCATTTCTCATGCTCACCTCTTCTTGTTCTTCTCACCTTCTTTTCTAGAACCATGTCACCTTCTAGCTCCTCTTGTCCACTTGGAGCCAGGTCATCCATTGAAGGCAACGCTTTATCTTATTCTTCGTCAAACATATAGGGTTCAAGCAATTGAAGCTTACTTGTGTTGAATATTGAGTACATCTTCATGTAAGGAGGAAGGTCTAATTGAACAACATTTTCTCCCACTTGCTCAACAATTTGAATAGGACAACATCCAATTTGTTTTAGCTTCTTTGTTGGTCCTTTATGTGTCTACTTCTCCAAGTACACCCAAACCTCGTCAATAACTTGGAACTTGTGTTGCAAGTTGACAATGCCATCACTTGTAGTTGGCTTGAGACTCCTTGGGCCTTTCTCGTACAGAGAGGTGTATTTATCTCACCTTATATATGAATTTCTCAGCCTTTTGCACCTTTGAATCACTATTTTCCGACCCTTCAGTTGATTGTCCAAAACAAACATGAAATGGGCTACTGGGTAGATACCTGAAACATACCTCAAAGTGAGACAATTTTGTAAATGAGTGAACTGTCCTGTTATAGGAGTGTTGAACATATGTGATGTTCTCATCCTGGCCTTTTGGAAACCTCTGATTGTACCCACATAGTAGCTGGACCAAAGTCCCGTTCACCACTTCTGTTTGAGGATGGAAGGTGGTTGACCATTTCAACCTTGTGTCCATCTTCTCCCATGATATGCACCAAAACATATCCCTAAGAAATGAACATCCCTATTTGAGATGACGCTCATTAGAAGTCCAGCATTCATTCATGCTTGAAGAAAATATCTGCTGCATTGGGTCTTCTTCTAAACAATCACAACAATAGGATAGTCATGATCATGTTTTGACATTGGAAGGCTGCCTACAAAATCTATGGAGATGCTCACTCACAGTCTTGTATGCATGAGAAAAGGTTGGTACAGCCTAAGTTTCCTATTTCTTGGCTTGCTCATACTATATAACTTGCAGCCCCTTATAAATTTTGACACATCTACTCAAATGTATGGCCACCATACGTACCATTGAAGGTTGGCCGCCATCTTTGTCACGTGAAAATGCTCTGCAACTTGTGAATTATGAGCATTATTCATAACTCTCATTAGGTACACATAGCTTTCTTGCTTTGAAACAAAGGCCACCCTTGAGGTAGTAGTATAGTTTTGGCTCAATACATCTTGCTGAAATCTTCATCATGCACATAATTTTGAACATAAAGTTCACCTGTGAATGGTTCCAACAATGAAAGTGTACTTAGTGCTGAGAGAAGAGGTGGTCAAGTTGGAAATATTTTAATGGTTGACAATCCACACGTACCATCATTTCCTTGTCCATCAGGTAAAGTTTTCACTCCTTTACTGTGGAGACCAAAGCATACGACTCTGTCATATGTACTGTAGTTTAGGGGAGCACCTTTGAATGATTTGGAATGGCAAGCATACCAGTCTTCCTCCTTGCGATAAAACAGCTCCCATGGTGTAGTTACTAGCATGAGTCTCAACCTCAAATGGTAGTTGGAGATTAGGCAAAGCAAGCACGGGTACATGACTGATTTTATTCTTGATATCATCAAATGCATGCTACTGTTTTGTACCCCAACGAAAGCTTTTTGCAGCCCCTGTGATGGCATGCAATGGAGCATTGATATATGAGAAAGTCTTGAGAAATTTCTGAAGGTATTGAACTACCCCAAGACAGCTTCTAGTCTCCATAATGGACATGGGCTTTGGCCAATTTATCATGGCCTCCATCTTTGAGGAAAGAGTTGTTATCTCACCTATTCCCATCATGTGTTCAAGGTACACAAGTGAGGTCTTTGTAAACTCACACTTCTTTTCATTCAACACAAGTTTGTTAGACTTCAAGACTTGAAACACTTTAATTGAGATGGGAAGCATGTTATTCATATGTCTTTCTAAAAACCAAGATATTGTCTATGTAAACAAAAACAAGAATCTAGTAGGGGTCTCAATACGTCATTCATCAATTATTTGAAATTTATTGGAACATTGCACAATCCAAAGGATGGAATGAGCTACTCATAGAGACCTTGCTTGGTCTTGAATGCTGTTTTCCATACATCTTCATTGATATGAACTTGAAGATTTCGTGATTTTGAATCCAATTTCGTGAAGTGCGTTGCATGTTGTTGTTGATCAAGAAAATCTTCTATACAGGGCAGCATATACCTATTTTTTGATGGTAATCTTGTTTAGAGCCTAGTAATCAATGCACATATGCGATGTTTCATCTTTCTTTGGTAATATCACAATTGGAGAACTACAAGATGACGTGCTTTGCCTTATCCCATCTCATTCTATGAATCCCTTCAGTTGCAACTTGACTATTTAGTCTTAATTACACTTTGATGGTACATCTCTATGTTTGGCAAAGTGCAATTGGGCAACAGTTGAATTTCAAGCTCTATGGACACTTAGGGGACAGACCTTTAGGCTCCAAGAACATCTCTGAAAATTGCCTGACAATCTCATCTATTTCTCACTGTTCTTGATGAGTGTGCAGCCCATGTAGTTTCTTAATCTCAGCCCCATCTTTCTCTCCTTTTCCTCTATGCAGCAAGAGAGCAAATTTCTCACTTGCATTGATAAGCCCCTTGGGTTGAAATGCACTAACCGTGGAGATTTTTTACTTTCCCATGCATGAGTTTGGGGCGTAATCCTCACCATTCCAATGAGTCTATACTCATATCTCCTCTTAAAATAGATGGCATTATGCACATACATGTAAGGACTCCCAAAAATGACTCCACACACATCTAGTGGGATCACATCTACAAGTACATCATCCTTAACCATGGAATTTATGTGAAAGGTCAGCATACATTACTTCTTGACTGAGATATCAACCCCTTGTTTTAGCCAACCGCGTGAATATGGTTGAAGATGATCCACGGTCGGAAATCCAAGTTCTCCAACAAGCTTTTGGGTAATAAGATTTTCCTGCAAACATGTGTCAAAAAGTGCATCTATCTTCTTGTTCTTGACTTGAATTTTGATGTGGAACGCAACTTTGTGAGTTCTTTCTCTTTGGAACTTTCCTTACTATAAATGCTTCCTTAGGCACTGTGGCACAAGATAAATTTTCATCCACCTCAAAGCTGCATTGCCTTTGCTCACATAGGTGGTGTGTTTGTCACTTTTCTTCTTCTTCCATGATGTTGCTAATTTGGGATGTAGTTTCCATCTATTATCCATATGTTTGCCCTTGGAATTTTCTCTAACCCTTGCCCTTATCCTTTGGTTGTGGTACTTCCATTTTTCTTGTGCTTGCCCCTGTTTTTGTCACCACCACGCTGTTGTTCCTTATTTTTCTGTTTTTGCTTAAAGGAGGGGATCTTCTTCTTGTCTAGCTCAGGATAGTATGCTTGGGCACATGCTTTATCAATGTCTTGCGGCTTTTCCATTAGAATAGGTCTCTTCCGATGTCCAAACATTCCACCTATATATTTCATCAAGACTTCTCTGTCCAAAACATCTTTCCCCAATTGCACCACTTGTTTTTCGGAATTCGCTACTATACACCTGAACACTTTGCCTTTTTCTTTGCTGGAAATAGTGTCGTTGCATCACCCTCACTTCCTCATGACAAATAGGGTAGAATTGCTTCTTCAACAACCCCTTGAATTCTTCTCACTTCAAAATAAGTGGCACTTAATAGAATTCTAAGGAATGGGCACAACTTTTGTTGAACATATGTTGTCGTTGATGTCAAAGGTGTGATGTTAAAGGTGTGACGTCAAATGGGTTGGCTAAAGGGTCAACAAATCAGTGAGAATTAAATGTAATTACTTCTATCATGTCATGTTTGAGCATTTGAGTTCTGGAAGTATTGTGACAAGTTATGTGGTCAGTTGCAGAATGTTATCATTATTGAGAAAAAAGGCAACATGTGACATTTGTTGCAGTATGATTGTAATATCATCTTGTATCTATTCTAGTTGTTGAAGGTGGTCTGGAAGTATTTGCGGTAACTTTCTTTGGTTTGCTGCTCAAAAGCAGAACATGCACTGTCATTGTGTTTGGCTCCACATTCTACCATAATTGAATGTTATGGCTTGCGGTTTGGAACTAAGGTAAAGTTACTCATGATGTATTAGATTCTAGAGTTTCAGAGGTTATGCTTTAGCGAATAGAAAGTTAGAAGTGACAAAGTACAGTTTGTGTCTATTGATTGATTGAGAATGATGTTTGTGTGTTTGCGCCTGAGAAGGGAAGCATGCGTGAGTTGAAGGAAGCGTGTGAAGATAAAATAGGACCAATTTAAGACCTTGGAAGGAAGCACATAACATATGTGATTTAGAACCATGCCGTCTACACGCTTCATATCTTTTTGAATTAAGGTTTAACCTTGGCCGACTTGAATAGTTGCGGATGGTGTTAAAGGATTCTAGGCTGACATGAGATGTCCATGTGAGTCTGTTGGGTAACGCATAGCGTGTCTCCTCTACTAGTGCAATGTGTGAGTTTTTAGACCTGGCCTACTACACGTTTGGTTAAGGAATTTGTTTGTGGCCGACTTGCAGATATTTCAAATATGTTCTAGGCTGACATATGAATGTAATTGTCATTGTAATACATATATATAGTTGATCTAGGTTCATTCCTAGTGTGCTTGATGTGTGGATGCTGCAAAAGAGTTGCGGAAGGTGCTTATTCAACTAGCAGAGATATATCAAGGTGTGCGAATTGAGTTGAATATCCTATACACATTGTGAGAGTGTTCTATAGCAAATCAGATCTGGCTGATGGTGCAGTCTGAATTTGGAAGGTCCACATGATTCATATCTTGTTGTAATTGAGGTTGGTGCTCAATTCTTGAGTTAGGGGATTGGTGTCTCCTGTGGGTTGGTGCCTGCAAATCATTGTAATTTTTATATCATTTCTGTGAGGTTGGATTTGGATAGTAGCTCCAAGCAGCTTTTCTCACCGTGGTTTTTCCCGTTCTAGGTTTCCACGTATATCTGGTGTTCTTTGTGTGGATGTGTGCATATGTGTTATTGCGTCATCATTAATTGCTGCTTTGATGTTTTGGAATTCATGCTTGGAGACGTTATTAATGGTAATTAATGTTTAGATAAGTTGAAATTGGAATATATTGATTCAAACCCCCTCTCCCCCACCTTCTTATTCAATTAGCAGAGCTATATCAAGGTGTGTGAATTGAGTTGAATATCCTATACACATTGTGAGAGAGTGTTCTATAGCAGATCAGATCTGGCTGATGGTGCAGTTTGAATTTGGAAGGTCCACATGATTCATATCTTGTTGTAATTGAGGTTGGTGCCTCAAATTTGAGTTGGTGTTCAATTCTTGAGTTAGGGGATTGGTGCCTCCTGTGGGCTGGTGCTTGCAAATCATTGTAATTTTTTATATCATTTTTGTGAGGTTGGATTTGGATAGTAGCTCCATGCAGCTTTTCTCTCTGTGGTTTTTTCCATTCTAGGTTTCCACGTATATTTGGTGTTCTTTGTGTGGATGTGTGCATATGTGTTATTGCTTCATCATTAATTGCTGCTTTGATGTTTTGGAATTCATGCTTGGAGAAGTTATTAATGGTAATTAATGTTTAGACAAGTTGAAATTGTAATATACTGATTCACCTCCCCCCCCGCCCCGCCGCCCTCTCTCTTAGTATATTTGTGCCCTTTTTTTCATACCATGTCAAGGCGTGCCCAAAAAGCTTGAGTCTTGCAAATGCAATTTGCTGATGTGTTTCAATTCATGGAGGCTAAAGTAGGCTTCTATTTGAGAAATACATTGACAACTTCTCTAACACTTATCTCTCCATCTTAGAGCTGAATGTTTATTTTGGCTTCCCTTTGAAGAGGCCTCCATGAGATGTTTCTCATTGTTCATACTAGTTTTCGTAGATTCTCTTTCTTCTTCATGAGGTTGGGAGGTACCAAGCTTCTTAGTCATTGCTACTTGGATGCTTTCCAGCCTATCAACCTTCCCTTCTATGCTGGAAATTCTTGTAAAATCATCATACAACTTCTTGAACTGCGCTTCTCCATCATTTCTTTTCCTTGCTATCAACCTGATTGTCCTTGTCCGCTCTCTAGTTCCAATATTGGGCTCAAAAGGGACTAAGTTATCACCCCCACTTGATCTTGTGGAGGGCATAACCTGTCAAACACTTCTAAAATGCTCACAACAGAGTTCAGATACCATCTGATTCGTAAAACTATAAAGATGCTCTCTTAGAAATCATCACCTATGGATACCTTACTTCTGAACCCTTATAAAACCTTCAAACACTAATATTCGCCTGAAAACGGATGTGATTACAGTCAATAAATTCATTTGTTATAAAAAAATTAATGGAAAACATAAATATATGATGCTATCAAGCAAATAATACACACACAAAGACTGTGACAAAGCACTTACCTTGTGATGAGCCCTGCTGGCTCTCCGCTCAAAAACCCCCAAATTCTTAAGTCTTTAATTGTTTTTTAAAGTTTTTTAAGAAATCTTAATAGACAAAAGAGAAGGGGCGCAGCATATTTTTGCTCATAAAATGAAATTTAAAGCAAAAATTCACAAATTGGAAATACAGAAGCTATTATTATACTGAGACAATTAGAATATGCATAACAGACATACCCGAAATACTCCAGTTATTTTATATAAAGCAATAGCCAGATCTACAGCCGGAAATGGTGAAAATCAGCATAAAAGCACGCCAAAGCTCCAGAAGGGGTTTCTCTTGCTGAGAAATAGGTCACAATGCACTGAATAGACTAGGCGCCAAGGATGGAAACCAAAACCAGCTCAAAAAGGAGGCGTTTCTCCCTTTGTCTTCACACGCCTTTCTCAAGGCACAAATTCCAAGACAATCCGTACGGCCATGAAAAAGAAGGAAATGAATCTCTGAAGAAGAATCCCAGAAGCTGTAGAAGGACGCCACCAAGAAACCCTCAATGATTATTCTGAAGAACAAACATCTGCATAAATAAATCCTCTGTCTGCAACTGTAGAACTTCTGTGTGAAGCCCTCAACTGTACGGATTCAGCTGATCTCTCACAGCCTCAAACGTACTCAACACTGAAGAGTTTTCCGTTCTCCAATGGACACAATGATCAAACCCTGCTCTCAGGAGAATGCTCAGAGAAAAGATGCACAAGGCAAAGAGAAATAGTCAAAATGATATGAGTTTCAATTGCCAAAATGCCTCTTTAAGCAAAAGCACGCATTTCCATAAGGATACGCCCTTTTTAGGTTTTCAAAATATTATAATATTTTAATATATTCCTTTTCAATAGTTGGGCGCACTTTTATAATATTTTAAGTCATTAAAATATTATAATCCTCCTTTTGAGATTTAAGTGATATAAAAATATAAATAAAGTCAATGTGACTTTATTAAAAGGGCGTTTTAAGTTAATAAATTAACTTAATCACTTAAAATCCCGTAAAATGCTCAAAACTCAGGATAATCTCGTGCCGTCAGAAGCGATGAACTCCTGGAATGCCAACGCTCACTGTGATCTAAACACTGTCCATGAAAACACGAACAAACAAACTCTCCAAAATACACCATGACCCTCTATCCAAACTGGCTAGCCCACAAGGGTCCAATAACGCTAACGCCGTTTCGAACGCCTAGCGAGGGGACATCACACCGCCCTCCCCGAATTTGCTTGTCCACAAGCAAACTCAAAGCTGGATGCTGAAGAACACTGTCACTCTCCCACGTGTCGCATCCTCTGCGGTAGATCCCTCCACTTAACCAAGTATTCCCTGATGACCCGCCTCCGAAGATGACGCTCTCTGGAATCCAGAATGGCCTCAGGTATCAAAATTAATTTGCCCTCATCATCCAGGGGTGGCAAATCAATAGAAGGAATTACGTGTTGTCCCAACGCCTTTTTGAGGCGCGACACATGGAACACGTTGTGAACTCTACTGTCCACCGGAAGATCCAGCTCATAAGCCACTTGACCTACACGTCTGACAACTTTGAAAGGTCCATAGTATCGCGGCTTAAGTTTCTCGGAGCCCTTCTTGCGAAGGGTAGACTGCCTATACGGCTGAAGCATCAGGTACACCAAATCATCGATCTCGAAAGACCGCTCTACTCGTCTCTGATCAGCATATTGTTTTTGCTGATTTTGGGCTTTCTGAATATTTTCCCTAAGTGCTCTCATAATATCCTGGTTCTCCTGTAACAAATCACCAGCACTGGGAACTCTACTGTCACTCAGCAATAAATCAAGAAAGCTCGGAGCGTCATATCCATATAACGCTCGATATGGTGTCATCTGGATGCTCATGTGATGGGTGGTGTTGTAACAGTACTCACATAAGTATAACCACCTCACCCATGCCTTCTGCTGCCCTAAACTATAGTTACGCAAGTACCCTTCCACCCATTTGTTGACGATCTCTGTCTGCCCATCTGTCTGGGGGTGGTAATTGGTACTAGGGGTGAGCTCTGTCCCACAAAGCTTGAATAACTCCTGCCAGAAGTTACTCATAAATCTGCTGTCCCTGTCGCTAACTATACTGCGAGGTAAACCGTGCAGCCTGAATACCTCTCGGAAGAACAAATCAGCAATCTGAGTAGCCGTGTGTGTAGTAGTGATTGCGAAAAAGTGTGCATATTTCATCAATCGATCTACCACCACGAAAATACTATCCTTCCCTTGAGCTTTTGGCAAGCCCGTGATGAAATCCATGGATAAACAATCCCACTTCCTCTCAGGGATAGGAAGCGGCTGTAGAAGACCTGCAGGGTATGTGTGCTCTTGCTTGTTCTGCTGACAAACAAGACATTCCCTGACATACTGGAGAACATAGGACTTGAGACCCTTCCAAGAGAATCTCTCCCGTACCTGCCTATAGGTCTTATAGTACCCGGGATGTCCTGCCATGGGTGAATCATGCAATGACCTCAAAACCCTGTCCCTCATCTCAGAACCTGGGACCAATAAAATCCTCCCTTTGTAGATGATAAGGTCATCTACAAGTGAATACCTGTCATCCAACACTGATCCATCTACTATGCTAGAGGCCCATGGGTCCTTAGCATATTCTGCTACAATCAGGTGTCTCCAGTCTTCTGAGACCAATGTAATAGAACCCAAGTGAGGACGGCGAGATAAAGCATCAGCAACCACATTCTGAGTGCCCTTGACATAAGAGATGTCAAAATCGTAAGACTGAAGCTTGCTGACCCATTTTTGTTGTCTCTCATTAAGATCTCGCTGTCCAAGAAAATGCTTCAGACTATTATGATCGGTTTTTACAGTGAACTTACTACCAATCAAGTACTGCCTGAATTTGGCCATCGCATGCATGATAGCCAACATTTCCTTATCATAGATACTAAAACTCCGTTCAGGCCCTCTTAGCTTTCTGCTCTCAAAAGCTATAGGGTGACGATCCTGCATAATAACTGCACCAATACCCTCACCACTGGCATCGCAATGTAACTCAAAGGGTTTAGTGAAGTCCGGTAAAGCCAGAACAGGACACGAAGTCATGAGAAGTTTGAACTTCTCAAAGCACGCTTGTGCTAATGGTGTCCACTCAAAAGCACCTTTTTTAGTCAAATCGGTTAGTGGCGCAGCATGCCGCGAGAAACCACTAACAAACCGACGATAGAAAGCACACAATCCTACAAATCCCCTGAGCTGTGTCAAGGTCTCAGGTGTAGGCCAATCAATGATGGCTCGAACCTTCTCTGGGTCCATGCTGACTCCCGCACCGCTGATGATGTGTGATATAAAAGTTCTGCCATGCCCAATGCACACTTGGACTCCTTGGCATACAAGGACTCTGATACCACTGTGATGAGCCCTGCTGGCTCTCCGCTCAAAAACCCCCAAATTCTTAAGTCTTTAATTGTTTTTTAAAGTTTTTTAAGAAATCTTAATAGACAGAAGAGAAGGGGCGCAGCATATTTTTGCTCATAAAATGAAATTTAAAGCAAAAATTCACAAATTGGAAATACAGAAGCTATTATTATACTGAGACAATTAGAATATGCATAACAGACATACCCGAAATACTCCAGTTATTTTATATAAAGCAATAGCCAGATCTACAGCCGGAAATGGTGAAAATCAGCATAAAAGCACGCCAAAGCTCCAGAAGGGGTTTCTCCTGCTGAGAAATAGGTCACAATGCACTGAATAGACTAGGCGCCAAGGATGGAAACCAAAACCAGCTCAAAAAGGAGGCGTTTCTCCCTTTGTCTTCACACGCCTTTCTCAAGGCACAAATTCCAAGACAATCCGTACGGCCATGAAAAAGAAGGAAATGAATCTCTGAAGAAGAATCCCAGAAGCTGTAGAAGGACGCCACCAAGAAACCCTCAATGATTATTCTGAAGAACAAACATCTGCATAAATAAATCCTCTGTCTGCAACTGTAGAACTTCTGTGTGAAGCCCTCAACTGTACGGATTCAGCTGATCTCTCACAGCCTCAAACGTACTCAACACTGAAGAGTTTTCCGTTCTCCAATGGACACAATGATCAAACCCTGCTCTCAGGAGAATGCTCAGAGAAAAGATGCACAAGGCAAAGAGAAATAGTCAAAATGATATGAGTTTCAATTGCCAAAATGCCTCTTTAAGCAAAAGCACGCATTTCCATAAGGATACGCCCTTTTTAGGTTTTCAAAATATTATAATATTTTAATATATTCCTTTTCAATAGTTGGGCGCACTTTTATAATATTTTAAGTCATTAAAATATTATAACCCTCCTTTTGAGATTTAAGTGATATAAAAATATAAATAAAGTCAATGTGACTTTATTAAAAGGGCGTTTTAAGTTAATAAATTAACTTAATCACTTAAAATCTCGTAAAATGCTCAAAACTCAGGATAATCTCGTGCCGTCAGAAGCGATGAACTCCTGGAATGCCAACGCTCACTGTGATCTAAACACTGTCCACTGAAAACACGAACAAACAAACTCTCCAAAATACACCACTGACCCTCTATCCAAACTGGCTAGCCCACAAGGGTCCAATAACGGGCTAACGCTCTGTTCCCGAGAACTGTCTAGCGAGGGGACATCACATACCTAGAGAAACCCTAAAAAGGTGAAAACCCCAGCAAGAGAGCGCCTTGCTTCTCTTCCACTATAACAATCCAAGTACAAATGTTTTACGATGCCTCTAGGGCTATTAGGAGTCTTGACAATGTCACAAATTCACTCCTCATATTTGCAATGTGCCTCTTCAACTCAAAGCACTTATTTTTACACATTCAATCACAAAATGAATTTGAGAATGAAGGAAACAATGGAAGTCAACCCATCAAACTTTGTGTTCAAACATTATATGACATTCTCTATCCTCTCATGGCACCAAAATACAAGAACAAACATCAAAAGAGTTGATTTAAATGACAAAACCATTCATATTCCACAATCTATTTGCACAATTACAAAAATGCTGCTTCTGACAGCATTGAAAACATATTCTCAGCAGTTGTGGTGAAAGTGTTACCTACACAAACTGGAAATGTCACCAAACTCGATTTTCTACTTCATTTTGAAGCCTACACCTTTGTTTGAAGTATTCTTTAAGATGCTCTGGATCACCTTGGATGCTTCTTTGACAAGAACATTGTTTTTCCTGCTCTATACCATATTGATCTATGAGAAACTCCTAGTTTTAAGTCACTTTGACAGTGTTCTCAACTGAAGTGAATCTCCATGACCCTAATTGTCCAACAGCTTAGATCCGATTTTCAGATCACTATTCTCACATTTTTTAACATAATTATTAAATTTTAGGCATTAATTGCTTATAATAGTTAAGTTATTATGCTTAATGTCTGCTTACAGTTTTCTAAATGTTGCTTAATGTTAATCTTTCCTGTAGCCAGTTTAAGGCCAGCTTGACAGGGAATATTGCCCAGTTGGGCGTGAAAAGGCTTTTCCAAGACACAATAGAGGAGTTGAAATACTTAAAATATGATTATTAGTTAGGATTAAGTTCTTAAGAAAATTGTATGCAGGCACTTTAGAAACTGCCACAAATGAGGCATTATAGAATGGGAGTGGAAAAAAGGGCATGGAGAGAACTTTATATGGTTCCCAGGAAAGCCCACAGCAGTCACATTATCCATTAAATTTCTTTATGATATGAAAGTTCTCAGCTTTCCTTTCACGATCAATGAATGTTCTTTGGACAAGTATTCATGTTTATGCAAGAAGGAAAGGCTATGCTTTTTAAAAGTCATGTTTTCAATTTTTCTTCAAAATTGGATGTGGCAACCACAATTCAATAAGTGTATGTGCTAAGCATGGCTGGCTGATCGGGTTTCCTTTTTCTGTCTTTTTTAAATTTGGGGGTAAACTCTTTTGACAGGAGCTATGAACTAGTGAGGCCAAAGACAGGGGACCTCATGCCCAACATGAATAATCAACAATAACAACCCAGCAGGGGTTTAAACCTTGGTGGCAAAAACCAGAACACGAATTAAATCACACTATACCATTACCAGCAGGTTTTCTCTTTCTGTTACTGGATAGTATGTAGGTGCATTTTTTTGAATGTAGGATTTTTGCCCCTTGAAGTAAAGTCTCAAGTGGTAAGTTTCGTAGCTTTCATAAGATGAGGCTGTCCATGTAATTTCAATGCTAAACTGATGCAATTCCCAAGTTTTTTGGTGTAATATAAGAACCATTTATTCAGAATAAGAAAATTAGCCAATAGTTTATTGTTGCCATATACTGTATCACATCATTATGTGATTGCAACTCTATTAACAAATTCAGGTAGCAGTCTAGAATTATAGCCTCTATGGAATTGGACTCTTCAGTATTTACATCCACTTGTTCCTTTTCCTCTGTATGTATGAACTACTATGGTTCTGTAGCTATATAATTGAATGAGTGAATTATCAATACAGAAAAAAGAAACACAAGTATTGGTCTTAGAATTAATGATGTGTGATTTGGTTTTACCTGATCATGGAAGTCTTATTTCTGTTGGATCTCCCTCTTGTAGCAGATGGTGAATGTGATCTATCAATTGGAAAGTGGATCCCAGATCCGTCAGGTCCCTTTTATACAAATGAAACTTGCCGGGCTATTCAAGAACATCAAAACTGTATGAAACATGGACGCCCAGATACTGATTATCTACACTGGAGATGGAGACCTGATAGTTGTGAGCTTCCACAATTCAATGCAACTGGATTCCTTAATCTTGTGCGTGGGAAAATCTTGGCTTTCATTGGAGATTCCATTGGGCGCAACCATATGCAATCTCTTGTCTGCCTTCTATCTCAGGTTGGACAAACACTTTAAAGTTTAAAGTAATTCCTGCTACAAATATTCCTCAGTTTATGGGGAAAAATTATTTATCTATAGTGAATTTATAATTTGTTCAGCATCCTTATATTAATCAGCAAAAGAAAGGTTTATACTATAATTTATAAGATAATTACAAAATTAACTGCCAGTAATTTGTCTAATGTACCATATAGGGCACTAGGTCTGAAGATTTTCTGCTGACCCCAAGACACAATATATTTACCTTGTCATTCTGAAGTCTCTTCATATTTTAAGATACAAAATCTTCTATATCTGAACAATGTTTCTTCGATCTACAAACTTTTATGCTGATGTTTATAGATAATTATAACAAAAAACTTCAGCCCACAGAACAGATCCTAGAATTGTAGTCCAGATTGCAAACCATTCTTTTCACATATAGCAAACTGTGTTTCATCTGTCTGATACAAAGTGGCTACAAAGAAAACTACTGTGTTCCATTTTGGCATGTTATTGTTTACTGAGTATCTAATAAGTGTCTTCATTTAGGGCCTGAAACATTACCCTGGAAATGCAAATTGTATAAAAATATGACCATTTTCTAGGCCTGCTTATCGAGCTCCTTTTGGTTGTGAAGCAGCTTTTGAATCTGCTTCAATGCATTTTTTGAACTCATCCTCATTGGTATTACGATTGTTGCTAGATTAAATAACTGCATCATTTTCATTCGTATTACGATTGTTGCTAGATTAAATAACTGCATCATTTTGCTGAAGTATTTTACAGGTGCATCTACATCAAGGATAAACTTTATTTTGTCAACTTTTAGACTTTCCTTCTCAGATTGGTGCTTTCTACCTTTGATTGCTTGAAGTATTGATTTATTATCTTAATCACCAGCTTGAACTGCACTTTTCCTAATGGTACTCCTTTTCTTACAATTGTTGAGCTCAGACATAGCCAAATCACCAACCTATTTTGATCTCCAAGAAATTAGTTCCCCTTCTCTTGTACTGCCCTAATAGGGTCTTTAGCTTTGACTCTAGTAAGAGTAAGCTAACTCCCACATTGATCATTTTGTCAGCCAAATTATTTTTGACCATTTTCACATGTATCATTTCCATAGTTAAAAGACTTGGATTCAGCAATGATACAGCTGACCCAAAAAAATTAAAAACTTGGGGGAAAGCTCTGCAATAACTAGGCCAATTTTTGAACATTAGAAAACACTTATTAACTTTGTAAAAATATTCTTCAAAGACATGCATATTACTGAAATTAGGGAACATATTACTTATTTCCTTCACATATAGATCAAAATCAGAGTTCAATACACGTTCTAGACCAAAAAACAAGCTCAACATTGTCTCTGCCTCTATTATTACCATTTAACTTGAGCCCATAAAGATTTAATTATTAAAGGTACGAGAGAAAACAGGCATCATAAACTACTATAAAAGTTAATGTAAATAGTTTTAACTTTTAATCATAGTAGGAAAACTTGGTGAGTACTCTACTGATTCGCCACAACTTGTGAGTTATCCTTGGGAGTCCACCGAGTTTCCCATTGAAATTTACAAGTTCTCGGCATGGATTCACCTGGCAATGGGATAAATAGAACCCATGCAATTTTCTATGTTTCACTTCATTTTTGACATTTTATGGTTTTATTTTGCCTAGCAGAAGACATCTTTGGCATCCACGTGACAAAAACATGTTGAGAGAAAGGATTGGAAAAACGAAGATTTGGTTAGAAATAGTGAGGACTTGGTGATGGAGAAAAGTTGAAAGTATAGTTAAAAAATTATGAAAGATGGCGTTCACCATGAAGGTCCACGTGGTTTTGAATGCCTTAATTTGGTCTTGGTGGCAGGGGCTCCACCCCTCAAACCTGCCTTGTGTTGCAACAGGGAATGTGCTAGGGCCATTGCCCCAAATCCAAGCCCTTGGTCTCCTTATTTTGAGTCTTTGCGGAACTATGTCATTTATTGAATTAAGGGTCATATATGTATGCACCATGCAATATTTGAATTATGACAAATTGATGATCAAAATAGATTTATGTGTTTTCTAAATGCATTAGTTTCTATTTTTTTTATACGTAAACTGCAATCATGGGGACTGCTCCCGTTTATATTAAAAATATTTATCCAAATACATTTGTTCTTGGGGTCCAAGACCCAATTTGCAAAATCAGGCTATGTATAGGCCTGTAAGATTACTATTCCAACCTAACTTACTAATTGTATCGCCAATAAACCCCTCTGCTATGGGTTACAAAAATTGGCGTCTATCCCTAACTACAAATATATAACAAAGGCCCTCACCAGAGTGTCAGCCTTCTTCTTCTTCATGGATGAACTGGGACAGCCACTCGATCTCGTATGTTGGCTCCAAATTGGTGATTTTTTTCAAGCAGGAGCAGCCTTTCACTGCGTTAGATTAATGACTGCATTTCTTCACAAGTGTGTGCACCAGAGCCCCCACCATTTCCCTATCCTCGCTGAGGTCCAGGAGGGACGCGACAAAGCGGGAGGGTATGTCTGGTTTTACTCTATATCTATTCTTTGCTACCAAGAATTCATCACTGAGGACTCATTTAATAGTTGTTAAGATGAGATTGTGATGGGTCTTAAAGATCATTTTGAGTCTGTGGTCTGTCACAGCTCCTAGAAATGCCATTTGATGACAGGTGGAAGTTAAGCAGATTGGCGTGCCCATTACTGCATGCAAGCACAACTGTTGATAAAACCAAAGATCTGCAAAGGTCTCAAGTTAACCCAAAATATCAAGACTAAGGTTCGCCACCCCATCGTGTATTAAATCTCTCGCAATGCATTGTAATGATTACAAAACAATTGAGATTATTCACCCACTTGTGCAATGCCATTGCCTCTTGTCATTTCCATTAATCATAATGTCCTTTAGTTTTTAAACTTCAATGTGTTTATAAATTGTGAGTTGGCCAATTTGACAATACTCCATGCCACTGATTACCCTGTTGTTGAGTGCGTCAGCCACTTTGTTGCCTTCCCAATAGGTGTGGTTCACCATGTATTCTTCAAACTCAGTCAATAAACAGTTGGCTTCCTTGAGGAGGGCTGTAGTGTTAACTTCCAATTTTGCAAACTTTTGGTTTTGATGGCATTGATTACCAGCGTTGAGTCCCCCTTGATCTCTATCTTTTGTATGCCCATAGTTTCTCCCAATTGCAAGCCCAAGATTAGTGCTTGTAGTTTTGCCTCATTATTAGTGCCTTTCGACAGAGGCTTGGAGGTAGAGCAAATAATCTGGCCCCTCCAATCTCTAATCATGCAACCCGCTCCTGAAGCCCTGAGATTGCCTCGCGCTGCTCCGTCAAAATTCAATTTGTACCATCCATGTTGTGGGGAGTCCATTCTGCTTCCATTCTCTTTTTCTTAGCCTCAACACCACCATCCCCATAGATGGGGGTATTAGTTTCTATTTTTTTTGTGTAATTATGCTGTTTTCCTTTTTGCTAAGTTTTTCCAAGTTTGTAGTTCGAGTCAAAATTCTGGGTTGTTAAGTCCGAGATTTTGAACTGTGGTTTTAATCTTATTAAAATGTTTTTGGAAAAATAGTATAAAGAACATGTTGAAGGGAAATATTATAGTAATAAAATTATTAACAATGAATGGTGCTAACAATCCTGTTTGTCACTAGTTTTTGGCACAATCCATCCTACTGCCCTTGCAAATGCTGTGAATACAACTTTGAAAGAATACAACAAATGGTACAAAGAATTCAACAATTCTATCTATCACCAAAATGAGGGCACATTTTCCATTAGCGACTGATCGAATAATGCCAATCATGTTTTCTTCAAATAGATAAAGGGCATGCAAAAACAACTATATGTTTCCAGTTTGAGCAAAGGGCACATGAAATACTAGTCATGGGAGTATGAAGGTCATTGTAAAAAACCGCAGGCAAGTTTTTACTGCAATTTGTGGGAAAGACTCCCAATGAGTTTTAGGTATTACTCAGCCACAAGTAATTGAGCGAGTTACTCAGAAGTCAGTGCGAGCTATTCCTGAGTTTGGCAAGTAATCACACAGCTTTTCAACCATGATCATTTCCACTTGGGAGAACTGAATTATTAGGATTGATTTTCATCAATCATAACATGCAAAACCCAGTTATCATTTGTGCACATATTCATAACATTTTCAAGAAATAGTGAATCCCCTTTGTTCCAAAGATTTCTTGTGCTTAGCAAGCATGCATTTTGAAGGCTATAATTCAAGATTTGAATATTATGAGTTCATTCATGTTTTTGATGGATGCTTAAGGCCAAATCATGCCATAAGAAGTTCATAGTAGCAAATGAAGTCAATTTGAAAAACTATTTTTTGGGCATCTTTTAAATGATACTTTCTTTGTCATTGCCTCCACTCGTGTTTGATCGCTACTGGGACTTTTTATAATAAGAGGTTATGTGTTAGGCCATTTTCTGTGGTAGGTCTCTATTAGTGGTTCTGCTGCAGGTTTTTTCATTTTTTGCCCCTTTTCATCTAACTATATCCTGTACCAAAATAGTTGAGGGAAAACTGAAACTTTTGAAATGCAGTGGGACATTGACACTTTTGAATTGAAGTTTGACAAAAATAACCAGTGTGCTTGTTCATAATAAGGATTTAATCTACTTGTGTATGCTGAGCAGTCTCAATAGTCACGATCTACTGAGAATCAAAGCAGTTTTGATCTACCAATTACTTTGGGGTTGTGATTTCCATCACAACCAATTCCAACTGAAATTGCTGAGTGCACTGTGATGAACGCGTAATCTTGGCTTATAAAATATTGAAGAAAAGGGGACAAAATCTCCCATCTGAATCCCTTAATAGTGAACACAATGCCACAGTCAATGGGAGATTACATATACCTCTCTAGGCGTACATTTCTAAAACTTTTATTTTCCTAATTACATGTTCAATAGAGAAGCATTGGGTGAATGGGACCCAATGTTTATTTCCCCTAAAGCTGGGATTTTAAAAAACAGTTAAATTGCCTAAATTGTTACCAATAAAATGCCCCATAATATTGTGATTCTCTGTCTTAAGTCAATTAAAAATTTACAAATTCTCGAGAGGAGCTTTAGACTTCTTGAAATTGCCATCCAATGACAAGGACCAACAAACATCCTAGATAGTTATTACTAGAAGAGTAGTTGGGAAGGAAAAATTATTCCTGTTTGTTCAAAATGATAATGTCCCCTGTTCACAATCACATCTCAATGCACTTGAAATGCAAAGCTATGAGATAAATTTGAACAGTTTGTAGTTTTTTTTTTCTTTTTTCCATTTTTTATCCCATTGTTTTGTACTCTCTTTCACACATTGCTACTATGACAGCTATTTTTGAATCTGATCCTTAACTACCTTTCTTATTACCTCCCTCCTGGCATTAGCGTTGGATGCTTTGTCAAAATTTGATAGATCCATTTTTTGTAGCATTCTCCAAGCAGAGAATCCCCGTTTCAGTCACTCGTGTTGTCTTCCAGCAGTGGTATTATTGCTGGACAGTCACTGTCTAATCAATGCAATTTATGCCAAAACAAGGGCCGGAATATCTAAACTTTCTTGCAGGGAATCACAGGTTGTTTAACAATATTATAAAGTACAAAAGAATCTCATGCTCTAGCAAATCTGCTGCTTTTTGGATCAATAAAAAAGCTTTCTAATCGGTTGGCATTCTTGGAGATAGATACCCCAATCATGAATTGGCTCATGTAAACAATGTTGACAGAAAATTGTTTGTAAGGAAGCAGGATTGAAAGGATTCCTAATGATGTGAATGTGCATTATTTAGAATTAAATTGTTCGTGAAAAGCTATGTTGAATGTAAATTGTTTGTAACCATAACAGGATTGAAAGAATTCCCTGTGATGTGAATGTGCCTGAATTAGAATTAAATTGTTCATGAAAAGCAATATTGAAGGTAAATTGTTTGTAACAGAAGCAGGATTGAAATAATTCCCCATGATGTGAATGTTCATGAATTAGAATTAAATTGCCAATGAAAAGCAATGTTGAAAGTAAATTGTTTGTAACAGAGACAGGATTGAAATAATTCCCCATGGTATGAATGTTCATGAATTTAATTAAATAGGAAAGTTTCAAAGTCCAAAGGAAGCACGGGAAATGCAAGCCGATGCTTGGTTTAGCAAATTCAGAGTTTCTTCTTTAGATTGCACTTATAAGAACAGCAAATCCTATATTTGATTTTAGAGGACAACCCAAACTGAGACGACTTTTACAGTTTGAGACATAGGGGAGAGGACCCAGTACCTGAGCATGTTTCAATAGTTGTGATAGTAGTTGTTTATATAATGCCCAATATTTTTATCAATATTGGACCAATAGTTGTGACTTTAAAGTTGTTAGTGTTGATGATAACTACCCATAATTAAACAAAATGTATTCCTTTGATCTAAAAAGCAACCAATCATGTGATTCCACATCAGCACTCAATAAAACATGCTGTGAATTCACAAGTATTGGTCTCACTTTTTTTTTTGGCCTTTTTGGACACCTTGACAAAAAGCATGCTGATGTGGCATCATATTTGATGATGTGGCCCTGAAACCTTAGTTATAAGCAGGGGACTTGCCATGTAAGCTGCTGTAAAAAATTGGGAGTGATTTGAAATTTCCACGTAGGATAATTAGAAGCGTGAAGTTAGGGTGCACAACTACTGGGTCCTTTCCCCTAGTTGAAAAACTCGCCAAATTGAAAAACACGACTCGGCAAAAACTCGACAACTTAAAAAATTGCTTAATTCCATTAAAAACACATTTTCTTTTGCAAAATTCAATGATAAGATGCATCCAATGAGTCAATAAATGAGCACATAAAAGAAACAAGCTGAGTTTAGTTGTATTTGATTGATTTAAAAGCAAATTGGGTACAAAATGGCATCCTCATGTGGAATGCGCTGATACTGATAGTCTGAAACAAAATGAAAATAGCAAATTGTTTTTGTAAAACTGAAAGTAAATACTACATTAACATATTTTACAAATTTACATCTTCCTCTTCCCATGTCTAGTGAAAACTAGGGGAGAGGTAGAACTAGATGATATTATAGATGAAGACTTGTAGGCAAACTTGGAAACTTGGGACTTGGAGAGTACCTAGAAAATCAAATGAATTCAATGGGAGTTTGAGGGCAATGCCCCCAATGGGGTTGAGAGGTAGCGCCCCTCGTGGGGTTGAGGGTCAACTCCCCTTGTGGGGGCCAAAGGGGTTGAGAGGCAACGCCCCTCGTGGGGTTCGGGGGCAGCGCCCCTGATGCACTCCTTGTCACGATACAAGGTGGGGTCGAGGGGCGGAGTCCCCGCCACCAAGCCCAAATTAAGACCTCCAAAACCACACAAGCCTTCATGGTGTACATCATTTTGCATGAACAATTAAATCCAAATTAAGACTGAAAAAATGGAATGAAAATGCCTTTTTAGCTGCCGCGGGAGACTTTTCCTGGACAGGCGAGATTTTGTTGTGGACTCACTGACTTTTTGGCGAAGACTTGCCAAAAACTTGGCAAGTTTTTTCGCCCTGACCCAGCAAGCAGTTTTGGTGAGTAAATGCAGGAAAAACCTGCCAGGAAAAAAACCCTCGAGTTTTTAAAAACTCGTCCAACATCTAGGAAAAGAACCCGCGAGTTTTTAAAAACTCGCCGAATACTGGCGAGTTTTGCAACTATGGTTTGAGACTCTAGCACGCAACAGTGAAAAAGATAAAGGTATGTTCTTTGAAAGTTTCTGCAACATATTTCATAATGTGCAACAAAATGGATGAAATTCCACAAACATCCATAGGAAAAATGATAAGGGATCAGAGAATAAAGAGCCTTGGGCAGTCCTTCAAAGTAGAGAATAGAGAGTACATCTTATTTTAAGAAACAGATTATCAAATACTTGTTAATTGAACAGAAATTTGAGGAAAAAAGAGCAGGAGATAAAGTCTTGGATGCATAGAAAAGTCTTATATTTATTGATCTTGGTCCCAGCAGGCATACAGTGAACAACACTCTACATTGCTAGCATTGTGATGTATTGTATGTAGAAACAAATTATAAATAAAATTAGAGAGAGATATCATTCATCCATAAATCTTTTCTTACATTGGGTAAAGAGTACATATATGGCTCAAATGAGTATCCAGTTCATACCAATATCATCCAAAAATAGCTTCAAGAGTAATATAGGACTCAAACTAACAAAAACAGTTCCTCAGACAACCTAATATGTTTCAGAATTACATTGTGGAGCTCATAACGAGCATATAGCAGATCATTGATAACATACCATATCAACAAAACCCAATACAGCAAAAATCATCAGACCACATCAATACATTGAACCAGCACCAAAATTAACTTTTTTAAATTTTTTTGTTTTTTCCTTCTTGTCAATCCTTTCCAGAAACTGATTAATAATTTTTAGCAGTATTTGTCCTCAAGTCAATACACTCCCTTGTCCACCGTTCAGTGTAAGAACTTACAAGAACAGGTGGAGGAGCAGATGGGGCATCCACATCACTGTTTCATTGCCAAACGAGTCAGAAAATAAAGGACCACCTTTAGAAGTAGGTTCTTTGCAAGCCAGCTATCAGGGGGATAGTGGCTAGCAGGTGAACCATGAAACCATTCAGGTGCATTATTATCTTTTACTTTAGGATCAGCTAGGTGCTTCCCTCAACAATAAACTTTTTAGTTTCTTCATAAGATTTACCAGCTTGAAGATTTGCCTGCAAAGAAACCATGGAAACGATGACTTCTGTAGAGAAGCCATTGAGATCCATCATTGTCCCTGAAACATATCTTTATTTCTTTCAGTCCCAATGAGCCATAAAATTTCAGAAGAAAACAGTAAACAAAGCTTAGACAAGAATTTAGATGAATGACCATCACAACTAATAAAATATTAAAACCAAATAAAATATCCCACCAATCAATATCATTTTTATTGGAACATACCCTCCATATGGGAAGAAAACAATCCCAAATCAACGTAGACAAGAGACAGTCAAAGAAAAGATGATAAATACATTCATCTTGATCACAAATCTGAAATCAAACAAGCATTTTACTTAGCAGGAAAATAACTGACACCAATAGCAAGTTTTTAATGAATTAACAGCCAACAGGAAAAGGATTTTTAGGCCCAGGGAAACTTCCATTTAAACCTAATAGGCCAAACCACCACTGAGTCAGTACCACACCCACAAAGAGTGAACTTTGCAAAACTAAGCATTGGAGAAAGGTAGCAAGGAATAAATGTATCTAAAGGATGCATCCAAAATCTTACACCTACCAATCTATTGAATTTGTTGCTACATTTCATCTCTAACTCACCAAATTTTATCTCTTAAAAGTTTAGTACCAAATTTTGAATCAATGAAGAGGTCCTCTTTTGCTCCTTAGGTAACTGAAAAGAATTTTTAGTGTTACAAATTCACACCTTTAATGTGACACGAAACCACACATTTATAGTAGACCTACTCTTTGAATTATGAGAAGGAGCTCTATTTTTAGAAGAGTGAAGGAAATGATATATTTCATAACACTGCAATTTATAAGAATACATAGAACTAGAGGAACTTCAATATGCAACACAAACAAACTTAAATTAAAACCTATCCTTTTGTTTTTAGGATAGAGCATAAGGCAATTCAGCACTCCTGCACCAGACAAAAGGTTTTATCTTTTATATCTGTAACATCCCTTTTATTTTATTTTTAAATATAACAATCACTAGCCCACAATAATAGTTTGCACAACTAAACATAAATATGAAATTGACCCAGAAATTGCAGTTTAATAGTTTATTATCTAATTCAGATATAATGTTTAGAATATAGCTCAGAAAAGTCCGAATTTATCTTTTGCAGCGGCTGCTAATTTATCTCTAAGTCTGCAGCAATCTGCTTTTTAATGAAATTCCTTTTAAGTGTCTACACATCTGCCTGGTATTCACCTTAGAATGCCACAACCTGGTGCTAGTTGAAATAATATTTTAATTCAAACTGAAATTAATCAAAACTGAATATTAAACTCGTAATCATTAACATTCACAAGAACTAAAACATTGACTGGCCTGGGAGGAGCTTGTGATTTAGCATAGACGTTCCTGGACATATCAGAAATAAGAATAGTGCTGTCAAGATCAATAACAGGATTAGAATCACATTTTATGGGGTATTCTTCATTTTCACTTTCTTCCAGCCATCCACCATTCTAATCTATGTCTGGCCAACACGCAGCTTGAATTATATCATATTTATGTAACAGTACAATCTGAAGACATATAAATTTATAATCCAACACAACCCACTCCCTATTCTCTTTGCAACATAATACAGAAGGAAACATATTATCCCATCTTTTTACCTCAAACATTATTTACCCAATCATCAAAAAATCTTTTGGAAAGCAAAGCATCCTTATCAAGACATACGAAAATAATGGCAATAGTTTTCAGCATTTCCTCCTTTCTAACTTTTTGCATCACATTATTTGGCTTGATAAGAAGTGCTCTAGGACAAGAAGAATCCCTACCATACTCATTTGCTCCACTATTAGCTCTTGCTCCTTCGACAAAACTGTTGTCTTTGTTTCCATCGAAGAATTTGGCTGAGAGAATACTTTCCTTCGGAAGAGGAGTATATACTTCAACTCGTAGAGCATTTTTGTAGGACTGTTTACCTCCCAAATTATTTTTGTTTTATGCTTTATTACTGACATCCTTATTATCATGGCTCTCTACAAGATAACCTCATTAAAGCCACTTGGCCTTTCATTTTCAAAATTTTCCATAGACACTCACATCCTATCGACCTACAAGTCTAGGATACATGACAAAGTCTAGCACAAGTGAGGGGAACAATGGAGGAGAAAATGGTACTGCTAACACAGTCACCAAATCCAATGGAAATCAGAGTCCATAAATGCAGGAAAGAGGTGTTATGGGGAGATGATACCCTGCCAAATACTCAACACAAACAATTTTTTTCTTTAAAAAAGATAGACATAATACCTCCTACCAACCATAGCCACAAAATACATAATAATAGTCAAAAACATGCACAGCAATGACAAAACAATACCAAAAAACACCAAGAAGACTAAGAATGAGAGGTGCAAGATGACATAAACAACCAATCTGATTCAGTCACAGGAATAGTGCAGATCCAAGAGCTTCAATGGAGGATGACTGTTCATCTTCCTCACCAAGCCCTAGAGCTCTCGGTGCGCATTCTCCCTGTATGCAGGTATTAGCAATTTTGGCATCCTTTCCTTTTATTCCACTCCCATTTAACCTTAAAATGGAGGTTTTTTTTCTCAAATCTCACCAACCCGCCCTTTCTCTTACCAACTATTTGATTAGAATCTAGATCCATCAGACATGCTCCCTTCAAACTAAACAGCAGCTTTCAGTTGTTTTGACAAAGAACTTTTAACAAAATCTTTAGAGCCAACAGATCTAGTAGATTCAACCCTAATTTTACTATTCAATGAAGAGGGCATTGGGTTATAGGACTTTGCAGAGGGACATGAAAGTTCAAAACATTGTCTAAAAGTCAAAACCTCTCTCATTATTGTAATTAATTTCATTGGATTCCATAGACTGGGAAGGAGGGATTTTTTTAGAGGGATTCATCTCATTCAAGATAGAATTCTCTGACATCTTACTGCCATCTGCATGAATTACAATATATTCATCCTAATCTATAATACCATGAGGAGGATTTTTTTCATTGTCAAGAATAGTACTGTTCAAATTAGATTTTTCCAAATCAACTTTCATGCCATCTCTAGAGGAATGACAATCCACAATATTTGTTTACATGGATCTTTGAATCTTTATTCAACAAAGGGCAATTCATTCTAACATGACCATCTTTTTTTTACACAAAAAACAAGCATTTAAGCTCTCTAAACTCTTAGCCTTGCAAGTAACCATAAAATCATGAATAAGCAACAAGAAAAGTCTGGAAAACAAAAGGCAGGTTTCAGAGACACTAAGATCCTAGCATTCATAAGTGGCAAGGAAGATCTGGTTTCCTCTATTTTTATGACTTCACCCAAGGTCTCCAAAACTTAAGGTAAGAGCAACTATATATAGTAGGAATATCACACATTTCAATCCATCTTGGAGTAGACTAAAGAATAACATCGCTTGGGTTGAGGATAGGGTCCCATGCAAAAGCTCTAAACATGGAATGTCCTACATTCCAAAAACTTTTGGAAATAATCCAGTTTTGCATGTTGCTATTCTTAAAGCACACAAAAACCAAGCCCTTTTCAAGTATTCTATTGAAAGTCACATAAATACCTAATACTTAATTTTTTACCCCTGATCAAAGCTATCCAGTGATTAAAGAACTGATGAGAAGGCAGAGCATTGAGGGTTAAAGAATTTAAGAAACAAACAAAATATAAAATAAAATAAAAAAATCAATCAATTTTTAATTATCTTTCTTTCATTTTGAATCACAGCCCACGCAGCCTCATTAGGAGCCAAAAGAAAAATGTAGGAATCTCACCTTGCTGGCCTGTTGTTTCATCCTGTGCTTGAAGACTGTCCATTGTGCTCTGCAAACTCAAATTCTGCTCCAGCAAGAATTTCAAATCTCTCCTCACCAACAAAGGCTTGCTTGAAACTTTTGGTTTCTCCTTCATCTCCTGGTGCTTTATCTTTCCCTCCAGTGTCCTCTCTTTTCTTCATTTTCAATCACAGACCACACAGCTTCATTAAGAGCCAAAGAAAAATATGTAGGAATCTCACCTTGCTGGCCCTCTGTTTCATCCTGTGCTTGAAAGACTGTCCATTCTGCTGTGCAAACTCAAATTCTGCTCCAGCAAGAATTTCAACTCTGTCCTCACCAACGAAAGCTTGCTTGAAAGTTTTGGTTTCTCCTTCATCTCCTGGTGCTTCATCTTTCCCTCCAGTGCCCTTCTCAGCCATGGTGTACAGGGAGACTTAGCATCAAATCACCTTTTGTACCACTGCTGCTTCCACACCCCGAAAGCATAAGGAACAAAATCTGGAAATATCTCATAACCTTGCAGGAGGGAACATACCCAGTGCTTGAGGTAACAAGACCAACCAAAAAACGAGAAGGAAAACAAAACAAAATTGCAGGAAGGACAACCATCAACCAACATACAATCAAAGATATACGAACCATAAACAAAGACCAAAAAAACAACATAAACTAAACACAGCACAAAGAGCAGTGGTACCAATGGAACAAAGAAGGAGAAAAGAGCAGCAAGGAGAAAAATGGAGGACGACTTTTTGTCTTCCAAACCAGGGTTCCACCCTCTTGGCTCTCCTCTTGGTGAAATTGAAAGAAAGTCTTAAATATTCACCAAGAAATTTAAAAAATGTAACAGAATTGAACCAATCTGAATGATCTATATTTGGCATTCTCTCAAAAGAGATGAGCGAGGCTATTCTATAACTTGATCTATGAATGTACATATGTAATTGATAATATAGAAGGCAAATAACGAGTATGGGAAATGAACAGTGGGTCTTCTCCATGTGACACTTCAACTTCTGTCTGTTGCAGATGGAAAAGAGAAAACTGAGTTGGAAGATGGGATGAACTGATTTGGTTGGTAAAACCTGAATCCAGTTCAGGGCTGTATTCTGCAATTTTCTGGGTTTCTGGAGCAATTTTTGGGGCTTATATTTTGCCAGAAAGATTTCAACACTCTTTCATCATGGTCTACTCATTCTTAGCAATTTAACATATTTTGAAGGGAGTTGTATCAAGCTTCACTCACAAAGTTATGACTGGCAAACTAGCTGTCTTAATCGGTACTATAGTGCTCTACCACATGGATCATATTATTAGGAGTCCACAATAAACTTGATTTTCAGTTGATTGTAACTGGGGCTTAGTGTACTCCTTGCCCTTATTAGGTGCCCATGTTCTAGAATTTCTTTGAGGACACGTGATGGTTGCTTAGACCCCTCAAATCACCCTTGGTGCTCCTATTTTGTAAGTGAAGATGAGGATTTATAGCAGGCCCCAAATTCCTTATCAAGTCCCAGTCTACAATAAAATTTCTCCCATATAAGGTTTTCATTATTACTTTTGAGTTGAAAACTTCAAATCTACTGTCAGATGAGAAGGCTTGCTGAGATGACTAAGGTAGAAATTAATTTGCCTGAATATCTGTAGTTCTCCAGGCACTCTTGCTGAAGTTGCATTTCATTAAGCTGCATTTTGTTTATGACAGAAATTAAAGTGATATATTTAGAAAAAGACTTTAAATTTGTATGTGTGTATCAGAAACTCACTGTTATGCTCATGGCTGCTTAAATTTTCCAAAGAAATTGCAGGTTGTACAATGAAAAGTAAAAGTAAAACAAACAGATTGTAGACTTAAATCCTTTTACTGATTATCTTTAAGAGAATGATATCTTACAAATGGTATACATGTTTCCAAAGAATGTTTGCAAGAGCAGTATGTGATTACACTTAGGAGTTTGACATTCTTTATACACAAATCCTACATTTCAGCAATCTTGATGTTTAGATTTACAGATACCATATTCAAGCTCTTGAGATTATTGTATCGAGCAACTAAATTGGAAATTGTTAAATAACCTTTTCTACTCTTAAATCTATGTTGGAAATGCTTCCTCTACTTCAACGAATATTTCACATTTTTGGCTCTAGTTTGAGTAAAGTTTCAACAAAGGCACATTTTTGCATAGTGGGTTGGTTTGGTTGACTTTCATTACTTTGGTTATGATACCAAATAGATTCTGAGCAGGCAATTGGTTGGTTGGATGCATCCGATTTCTTCATACAGATTCTTGGTTTTTTATGAAGCTTGGCTGAACGTGGTTCCCTTTCAATTTGCAATTTTAATTATCATTTGACAATTTTTCAGTACTGGTTTGCATTATTATATGACTGGTTACTTTTTCACTATTGCTCGCAGCAACAAAAATGAAAAAAATTGTTTTCTTTTTTGTTTTCTGTTGCATCTACCACAAATTGAATCTACAGTATCTATTATCTACATAATAATGTTCTGCAGTTGTGAATAATCTCATGGAGCACTGATTTGTTGTGAATCTGTATTGGAATCTTCTTATATTGTAGCTTGTATGGTTAATAGGAAAAAATGTTTTTTCAAAAACTGAAAGGATTGGGACTGGAGTAAAATGAATTTCTAATATAGTTTTTTTTTAATTTGACTGTCAGGCGGAGGAGCCCAGGGACATATATAATGATGGAACTGATAAATTTAGACGTTGGTTTTTCCCATCATACAACTTCACTCTTGCAGTGTTATGGTCACCTTTCTTTGTTAAGGAAACAACAAAAGAGATAGAAGGTACTACAAGCGATCAACTCAAACTCCACCTTGATGTTGCTGATGAAAGGTGGACATCTGAGTTGCACGAATTTGATACTGTGCTCATCTCTGGAGGCCAGTGGTTTTTAAAGGCGGCCATTTATTTAGAAAAGGATGAGGTTGTTGGTTGTCATTATTGTCCAGGTACCAATTTCACGCAACTAGGGTTTTATTTTGCCTATAGGAAAGCCCTTCGTCTGGCTTTCAAGGCCCTCATCTCTTCACCAGACTATAAAGGATTGACCTTCTTGAGGACTTTTACTCCTGATCACTTTGAAAATGGTAGGTGGGACAATGGAGGATCTTGCAAAAGAACACTACCCTTCAAAAACAATGAGATTACTATGGATGGTATAAATGTAGAAATGCACAAGATTCAGTTGGAAGAATTCAAGAAAGCAGCAAAGGAGGGTGCTGCTAGGGGATTGAAATTCAAACTCCTTGATACAACCTGGGCTTCATTATTAAGACCTGATGGACACCCAGGTCCTTATCGTTATGCCTATCCATTTGCAAAGGATAAGAATGCGAAGGTTCAAAATGACTGCTTACACTGGTGTTTGCCAGGGCCTATAGATACTTGGAGTGAGTTTCTGTTGGAGTTTCTCAAGCGTGAATCTGAGTGAGTGGTTCTAAGAGGCAGCATAACCAGTCATGCTTTGGATTATCAGTGCATGTCGTGAATTTCTATATTTACAAAATGTAATTTGTAACTATTCATAATGTGCATCTGGCATAATTGCAGAAGGATGCAATTTTTTCTGTATTCTAGTATTAAGGACTCCAAAGGCCTGTATTTCTAATCTTTTTCTTGCAGCCAATTTGGAGATATTTTATTACAATGATTCTTTCATCACTACAAGTAGTTCTGGCGCATTTGATCTAATGTACTCTTGTGTATAGTTAATATGTTGTTTCCTCCTTAAAATAATTCAGATCAAGTTGAGGTACACCCAGGATAAGCCATCTTGTACATGGGTTACTAATAGGAGATTCTATGACGTTACAGCCTCTTTAATTTTGGAATAAGGAATGCAGTTATTGTGGCATTTTAATCTTTATTAACTAATTCTATTGCTGCATTTGGTTATATTTCAGATTTGTAGTTAGACCATGTGTGTTCAAGTCTAAATCTAGAATTCTGCAAATTCCTTCTGTCATACTTTGGATAAAATCTGTTTTGACATGATCGGTTTCCTCTATGGAAATGTTAGAAGGTTTCTTACTTTTGGAGATTTTTTTACAATCCCTGTGCTTATTTTTCTTTGTACATTTTCCAGTCACATTGGCCAATTTTGACCCCAGTTGACATTTACACTTAAATTCAACTAAACACGGTGATATATTTTGGCAACTTCAGCAATTTCAGTGCTGTAAGGGGATGTGCTCAACTTAGCCCATATTGCTTTAAGGGGATGTGCTCAACTTAGCCCATATTGCTTTAAAGGAAAGAAACATTGCTTGTTTATCATTTTCAGCAGAATGTTTTGGGTTTTTCCCCACCGCTTGTTAGTCTATCAATTACTTGCCAGTGCCAAAACTTCACTTAGCCTCGCAATACCTTAAATTGGATATAAAATTGGATATATATACCTGAAGTTATGTGCTAAAACTAATATAAAAAATTTAAAGGTCAGGAGCACTATTAAAATTGGGACTTATAATTATGTCCATGATCTTTATCCTATCAGTTGAAGAGTATGGTATTTATTACAATGGGCCTAAGAGGGTCGAGCCACTTTCGGCGTCTATGCCCATGAAGAATGTGGAAAATAAGGTACCAAGGGTAATTACGACAAAAAAAAAATGTAATATAACTAAAATTGATAGTGCCTAGAGAAAGTTCTCACATAAATATGTGATTTCAACAATAATGGGTCTTGAAAAAAGTTTTGTATATTAAGATATGTTGAAAACAAGCTACATAAATGGAAAACATGATAGTTTGGTTAAAAATTAACATCAAATGGTGGAGTCTACTAAGTGACATTTCTCTAAAGCTCTTGAAAATTGTGAATTCTAAACAATAGGGATAAAAACATGTTGAAATATGTTTAAAAAAAGATTAAAAAAAGGAAAAAAACCACAATATGAGTATACAAAGGAAGGGAGTGACGTGCAAGTTAGGGTTTTAGGCAGTAGTTGTGGAGGAGGACGAAGGTTGGATACTCTTTGTGCGTGCCCTCTTAAAATCTTTAAGTAGATTCCCATTTATTGCCTTCTATGGTAATGTGGTGTGTCGTGTGCTTGTTATTGTTGTCTTTCTTAGCATTTATGTTTTGGTTATTGTTTGTAAGTTTCATGGTGTGTAAACATTTATGAATGGGGGTATGGATCCCCCCTTGAGGAGCTTGTAAATGGGTCGATGGGGAGGGGGTCATTAATTCTTAAGGCAAATCATTTCGAGATATTGTGGTTGAGGAAAAATACAATCTTTCGCTTGGTGCAAAATTCATTGTGCTTTCTAGTAGTGTGGACAACAAAGTCGATGTGGAGAGTGGAGGACAAGGTAAGTGCTGATGAGTCATAGAATTGACTAGTTTCTTGCTACAATTTCATGTTTTTTGTTTTATTTTTTCTAAGTTTTAACCAAGACCTTTTATACCTTAAGTATTTCAAAGCATTTAAAGACTATGCATGTGGTATCAATGAATGCATACATGGATTTTAGATGTCTATAAGTTTAGTAGAGTTTCTTGATTTTATAGTGATTTAACTATGAAATGTGCCTTTAGAAATAAGACCAACCTATGCAGTGTGAAGACTTCTCATACCCGCAACAAAAGGATTTCTAACCCACAATAAAGGGGCGACGGTTCAACAAAGCAAAGGAGTCAATCGACCACAACATCAACATGTTTTCCAAAATGGGATGAAGACGGCGATTGGAAGTCATGGACATAGTTATCCATGTGGCATTCCATCCGTTGAATAGGCCTAGAAGAGGAGGAAGTATGTTCTAATAAGGAATGATAGTTATGATAAGGATGCTCTGTCTAGCACATTCCTATGTTATAGCAACTTTCTTAAAAGATGTAGAATCCTTGTTTGATTTATGCACTCTCACTTCCAATAGTTAGTTGTTTTGTACAACTTTAAAGAACTCAAGTCCTCTTCCTATCTTTCTGGAAGAGTTGACATTTGCTAGATAGTTTGTTTATAGTTTGATAATAATCGAACTCCAACAAACCCTATTTAGGAAGGTGTCCCATTGAGAGATCGAGTTAGTAGTTACAAGATATATGCTAGATCTTTGCAAAAATTAGATTCTATAGTAGTTGCTACATTATGTTTTGATGTCTGATATATTACAATAAAGAAGATTTCTATTGATATCTAATTTGTTGAGTTAATTGAAGATACTGTGGAACACAACACTCAAGCAAGGGCCATTTGAGGTACTGATGATTCCACATAAGAGTAGTTAGTTAGATTATGCATTGAAGTTTTGAATTTCGATTCATAGTTTACATTGCAATTCATTGTTATTTTAAGATTTCCAATTCGATGCTTTATTTTGTATTCAGTTCAATGCTTAAGTTAGGATAAATGCACATTGCAACATATGATTAATTAGGTACAGTCCATGGAAGTAGTAGGTACCCGTAGCAACTAGCAGTAGTCAGATTACTTACTCTATTTCTTTAAGTAGAAGTTATTTTGAATTATTTTTTCAATTACCTGTACTCAATTGATTAAGTTAGGATTCCTAAATGCACATACAATGCCAACATCATCTTAAGTCTACGATTCCCTAGTTGACAATTAAATGAAGCCCACTTTTTAATGATGAACTACTTAGATATGAAGGATATTCAGGTCCACTAAGTTGTGTGTATGATTAGTTACACTAATTAGATATTAGGGGAAAGTTATACATTTTTGGCACCATTGCTAGGGATGGTGTTAAGTTCATAATTCTTATGTATGTTTTAACTTCTTTCCAAGCTTTCATATAATAGCAAGTTTTGTTTCATCATTAAGACCAATAGATATTTATGAATCAATAGGGAAACTATTTACTAATAGTGTGCAGGGACCGTCGATTAAAAGAGCAAGAACTATTGTATGCAGAGGCAAAGAGACACTTTGGGAAGATTTCTCCCCTAAACTCACAAAGCATTTGAAGGCATTGGTGAAAATAGCAAAACATATTGACGAAATTAACGAAGAAGAACTATCCCTCACACCAATAGCTACCCCAAACACAGAGGAGACTTCCAGAAGACATTTTGACATCATGATTAAAGAAGCCGTGGACAACCCAATAGAGCATGTGATGTTTGAGTTTCCTATAACAAACCAAGAAAGGGCTGCTGCTCTTAAGAACATACCTCCTTTAGCATTACCCATTTTCTATGGACTAGTTACAGAAGACCCATACACATTCCTTTTGAATTTGATGTGTTGTGCCAAAGTTATGACTATACTATAGATGCTCATTGACTCAAACTATTTCTAGCCACATTAAAGGATGTCACTCTACGCTGGTTTATGGGGTTGGAGAGGAATGTTGCCCCCAACTGGGAAATAATGAAGACCAAATTCCTAGAGAAATGTTAAGATTATTGTAGAGGGACATAAAGAAAGAGGGATGACATCTTTAAGATGTCACAAAGAGTAGACAAATCGCGATTACATGGAGAGATTTCAATGCTGTTTGAAGAAATCACCTCAAAATAGACTCTCTCGAGTCCTTAAAATTGGCATTTTTGTGGGGAGTACATGGAGATTGTATGGATGCTATAAAACTAATAGGGGTAGGAGATATTTCTCAACTACCTTTTAATGAGATTGGCAAGGTGTGTAGAAATTACTCCAAATCATTTATAAAGAACAATCAGAGTGATAGAACCTCTTCTCTCAACAAGACATCCACTAGAGTTTCAAGGGTAGAACTCAATAATCTCCTGTCCAATATGAAGGACATAATTAAACACTTGGCTACCTAATTCGACACCTTGCACATAAAAAAGAAGCAAGAAGAAGCTGAGGCAACCTTAACTAAATTTTGTCCTCATTGCCATCAGAAGAGGATCAACTGCAAATGCAAGAAGCTAGCTAGCATCTCTGAAGAAAAGAAAGGGAAGCTTGAATTTCATGCCCTGGAAGACGAAGAAGGCCAAGTGTTTTACATCGCTCAACACAAACCATGGCAGCCAAGACAAGGTATGCCTCATTACCCCTTGTCTTATAATATGTTGTTTCCAAGTGGTAATTCAAACTTCTCAAATTAGAACCCTCAGCCCTGGACTAGTAGAAAAAATCCACCATGACCAATGACCCAAGCATTCAATTGGACCCAACAACAACAGGGGATATGGCCACCACAACCTTATCAAGTCCCAAATTACAATTCCTAGTGGCCACCCTAGCAAAACCAATGGCCATCACAATGGCGTAGAGGTCAACAATGGAAAAACCAAAATATAAACCCCCCACAACCACAACAACCTGCTATAATGCCAAATCTAGCCATGGCTACACCATCACAACCAAAAAAACCTCAACTGCCACCCCAACCTGCACCTAATCCTAACAACACACATGTTCAACAAGCTTATACTAATGACACCATCTAGTACCCAACCTATGGGGTTGAGGTGAGTGATGTCCATCTCTATTAAGGGAAAATGCTAGTTGGGCCTTCATCTCTTGACATCACATAGCTTACTGATGAGGAGCCCCTAGTAGAAATTATCGACACACACCCAAAGGAATTTGAACAAAGTCAAGTTCACCCAAACATCATAAGTCTAAAACCACCATTCCCTGAAAGACTAACTATACAAAAACAACATTTTGAAATTGAATCCGACCTCTCGGGCCAACTTCAAAATGTTTGCATAAAAATACCCCAATTCAAGCAATTAAGGAAGTATCAATATACACAAAAAATGTGAGAGAGTTATGCCTTAAGAAGCCAAGCAAAAAACAGAAGGACCCTCAAGCTGTGCATGTCTTAGGATAGCTTGTTGACATCATGTTAGGAAATATAGTTGTTCTTAAATATACAATCCTAAGAGCCTTCTTGTAGACATCCAAATCAATGAAACTATCATCAAAAACACCTTAATTGATCTAGGAGCATCCATAAATGTGGTGACAAAGGAAACCATGAATCAATTTCAGTTAATGGAGCTCTGACCTATGCTTATTGTTTTACAACTAGTAGATACGTCAATTGTTAAACCAAAGGGTATTATAGAAGACTTGGTCATCACACTTGACTCATGGGAATACCCTGTAGATTTGTAGTCTTACAACCTAAAGCAAACCATGCAGTATACCCCTTAATCCTAGGGAGGCCTTGGTAGGCTACTGCAGATGCATTCATTGGTTGTAGATATGGTAATATGATCATTTTTAATGGAATTATGACAAAAAAACTAGTCCTTTACCCACCTGCACAACCACATACAAATTTGGATCAAATTGTATGACCTATCATTGATGAGGATGGCCAATATTCATTACAAACACTAATGACCATTAAACGTAGCCCAATGTTGGAAACCCAATTTGTAGATGAATTCCTTGCAAACATTATGCAAAACTCTTATGGCAGGGACCCACAACAATATAATTGTCTCACATGCTTACATTGTCCTTTGCATAACATAATACTTGCAAATGTGTGTGAATCTACTTCTCAACCTTTTCATACATTACTACCTTACAATTGGAGTCCCAATATAGCAGGCCTTGACATTGTCTCTGTTAAGACATCAACCTTGACCATAGAGATTACACCAGGTAGAACACTAAACGTCAACAAGCAATTGAAAACTACACATCAGTCTTCACTATTAACCATGCTGCAAGCACACTTAACTGCATTCACATGGGAGTATCACAACATGAAAGGAATATATCCTCACCTATGCATGCACTAAATTTAATGAAGGCTACAAACTAGTGAGATAGCCTCAGAGAAGAATAAACCCAGTTGTACATGACATAGTCAAAGCATAATTACAAAATTTACTATATGCAAGGTTCATTTATCCAATATCCGACATACAAAGGGTGTCGATTGTGCCCAAAAAGGGAGGAAAATGGAGGGTATGTGTTGATTACAAAGAATTGAATGCAACAAGAGACCATTTTCTCTTCCTTTTATTGATCAAGTGTTGGATTCATTAGTAGAGAAGTAATATTTTTTCCTTCTTAGATATGTTCAATGGGTATAACCAGATCAAAATAGCTCTAGAGGATCAAGACAAGATAAATTCTACCTACCCATGGGGTACTTATGCCTATTTTTTCCTACCATTTGGGTTATGTAATGATCCTACAATATTTCAAAGGGTAGTCTTAAGTATATTCTCAAACTTTACACCTTGATTCCATGGAAATTTACATGGATGACTTTACCACCTATGGGAATACTTATGAAGAAGCATTGACTAATTTGGAGAAAGTCCTACAAAGATGTCAAGATCACAACCTTTCCTTGAGTCATGACAAATGTTTCATGATAATGATTGAAGGAGTGGTCTTGGGACACTTTGTGTCTGTCTAGTGAGGGGATACAAGTAGATCCAAACAAGATAGAAGTAATCTCCACTCTGTCTATTCCTCAAAAAGCAAAAAGGATGTCAAAAGTTTTCTTTGTCATGCTGGTTACTATAGAAGGTTTATCCAAGATTTTAGTAAAATAACAACCCCGCTATTTGTTCTCCTCTTTAAAGATGTGGAATTTGACTGGACCTCTACATGCCAACATGCCAAAATGCCTTTGAAGTCCTTGAAGCAACACTCACTAAGACCCCTGTCTTGAGAGGACCAAACTAGACACTACCCTTTCACATACACATAGATGCATATGATTTTGCAATAGGTGTTGTATTAGGATAGAAAGAAGATAATTTAGAATATGCCATCTATTATATCAACAAAAATATTCAAGGTGTAGAGCTCAATTATATAGTCACTGAAAATGAAATGTTGGTAGTAGTCTATGTCATTAATAAGTTCAAGCACTACATAATAGGATACTCTGTTTTTATTCACAAAGACCATACAACAATAAGACATCTGATGAATAAACCAGTGTTTGGAGGTGGACTTGTAAAATGGTTATTACTACTATAAGAATTTGATCTCACAATTATGGATAAACTAGGAAAGGACAATGTAGTAGAAGACTCTCTCAGGATTACCAATAAAATCAACAAAGAATATTGTTGATGACTCATTTCCTGATGAACATTTATTTTCCCTTTCTGTGCATACACCTGGGTATGTAGATATAGCTAATTATTTGGTTGCAAGGAAAACACCACAACATCTCTCACCAAAAGAAAAGAGACATCTAGTTGAGAAAGTTTTCCTTATTCATGGGTAGTTGGATACCTCTTTTATATAGGGCTTGATAACATAATGAGAAGATGCATCAAAGAGGATGAAGTCTATGACATTCTACAGGCATGATGAACCTTGTGGAGGGAATTTTGCAGCTAAAAGGAAAATTAAAAATCTTGAACATTGGTTATTATTGGGCGACACTTCACAAGGATGCAGTCAAGCACACAAGAAGGTGTGACAGATGCGAAAGGATTGGAAGGCCTACTAAGATTGATGAAATGCCACTCTAGCCTCAATTAGTCATTGCACCATTTGACAAGTGGGGATTGGATTTTATTGGTCCCATAGCCCCAACATCAAACAATAAAGAATATATTTTGTTTTGCATAGATTATCTCACAAAATGGGTCGAGGTAAAAGCATTGCAATTTTCCAGAGATGGAAATGTTGCTAAGTTCCTTTATGAAGATATCTTCACAAGGTATGGTGTTCCTAGAGAAATAGTAATAGACCAAGGGCCTCAATTCACTTTTGATATGATCAATAAATTAGTATAGGAATATGAGATTAGACACAAGAAATGCACAACCCACCACCCCTAGACTAATGGTCAAGCGGAAGTTACTAACAAGGAAATAAAGAGTATTCTTACAAAAATGTTACAACTCCACATGAAGGATTGGACATCAAGGCTACCTGAAGCAGTTTGGGCTTATAGGACAACCTAGAAGACTACAATAGGCTTCACACCATATGAATTGGTGTATGAAAATAAGGCTATCCTCCCCATTGATTTTGAATATAAGACTCTTCGTACAATAGTACAATTGGGAATGGATATATCTGCAACATAGAAAGAGAGATTACACAACCTTAATGCCTTGGAGACAATTCACCATACTAAAATAATACAAAAAAAGGATGCAATGGCTTGATCAATTTATCAAGACAAAAGAGTTGATTGGGCCTTGCTTTATGACTCCAAGTATACCAACCATAAGGGGAAGTTATAAACAAGATGGCTTGATCCATATGAAATTCAACATGTTTTTCCTAATAGGGCAGTTCGACTAACCACCATTGATTCAATAAGATTCCCACTCTCAGTAAATGGGCACAGACTTAAGCTCTATAAGCAACCACTACAAAAGGACTTCAATCATCCACAACAATAGTTCAATGCCAAATAGAGTGCCCATAAGACAAAGAAGCATGATACACCAAGTTCTACATTAGTGGATGAGCCAATCAACTCACCTGCTAATGCATCACAGGTATAATTCAACAATAACACCACACATGCACACACATGCACTGTCTTCTTTCGACAAAAAATATTCTACAACAAGAAAAAGCTAAAATCGATGGGACCTGTAGCAATAACCTCGAGGAATATAAATGCAAAGGGACATGTTTTGTAGCTACCCATAGCACCTGTTTCCACTCCATTTTCAAAACGCCTCATTACACTTTCTTTCATTCAATTCCATTTTTCGTGTAGCAATTAATGCTTATTATCTCTTCTGTCACCCCAACATGCATCAACTACACTTTGATACAATTCATTCACACTCACGTCACATCATCACGTACTTTGCGTAACCTCCTGTTTCAAGTTGTCACTTTCTTTAACATGTTCCTTCATTACATTTTGTATTGCTTCGACACATCCGCCTGTAGTACTATCATTTCAATTCCATCATATCAACGATAATTCACCGCAACTATATGACGATGATCAAATCTCCTTACGTACATCACCTTTTCATCCTACCACGTTCTCAAGTACTTTTCTTGTTATTTATTATAATTAAACATTAGGTTCTTTTGATTTATTTAACATCTCAATATCTTACATGCAATTCAATTTATTACATGCATTATTTGTAATTGCTTTGAAATATTTTCTCCTCATCCTTTTCATACCATGCTATTTGCGGATAAATAGCCCAATAAAGTTGGGTGGAGTATACAAGGCCCAGTCTATCATTTCTATTTTTTTCATTTCAAAATTTCTTTCAAAACCCAAATTTTCCTTGTCCAAGACCCAAATAATTCCAAAAGCTATTAGTTATAATCCGCTACAAGCACAAAAGCATACAAAATTAGTAATATTCAAAGTTTTAGCAGAAGTAGTAGTAACAAAAAAAATATTGAAATCCAAAGGGATTATAAGTTGTAGAATCCAACTAGCAGAATGGGATGTGTTATTATACGAAGGGAGCCAATAACACATAACCTCTTATTGGAAGACCAACATTGTCTTCCAATTTTTCAACAAGCTAGTTGGATGGACTATTTCCTTTGGTTGATAGAATTTAACAAAGAAATCACCCAACAATTGTTGGAAAATTGTGTTGTCATTGATGTGAAACTCTAAGGAAGCAAGTGTGTTCAAGTGTGTTGGTTGCATTATGTTGTCATTAGTATAGTCACTGGTGTTAACCTCTAATGTAGCAATGATGGGTATGTGCTTATGGATATCAACCTCTTGTGTGGCTGAGATGCTAAGAAGATGTTGCAAATGTTGAGTTGGTGTTTTTGGTTCTTGGTTTCCAAGTGCTTTTGAGAAAACTTGAATAAAAGAGAGTTTAGTGTGACAGAGTGGTGTTCAATGTTTTTCTCTGCATTTCTTCATGGTTGAAGATGTGTTCATGTGGTTTGTACATGATGATCAAAGGAATTCCAAGGTGTTATATCCAAAGTTTCAGGTTTGGATCATATGGAAAAAGAAGTTGTGTTCAACAATGTGTGAACTGTGAAGTAGTGTTGTCTAGGAGAAATGATATTGCTCCACATTTCTCTACAGTGAAGTTTTTGGTGTTGCAATTTTGGGAATGTTATTATCATGATTGTATCTACCTTACCTTGAAGTTTTAGGGTTCAAGTTGTTTTGCAAGGCTATCTGATATGTTGGATGTCTGTGCCAATATGTTTGGTTGCACAAAATGAAGGTGTTCTTGAGTTTTAGGTGGTTGCAGTGGTTGTGCAGAATATTCTGATGGTGTTGGAGTATTCTGAGATGTATGAATAGTGTGGAGTGTTGTGTGATCCGTGAGATATTTTTGAACCTTGAGAGGTGTGTTTGGAGTTGATTATTGTTGGAAATAGGATGCCATTTAATTGCAATCCTAAACATTATTTATTTTATGTGTCTTCTAAGTCCTTAGAAAGTGTTCTCAAGCACTAGGATTAGAGAGAGATTAATTTTGGATGAAATAATCATGTTAATTGACATTTCTAATTAATTCTAAATAATAGGAGCATGTGAGGGTGTCCAAGATGAGTTCCTAAATAATAGGAGCACATGGGGCACCCACATGGAAGGTGGAACTCACCTTGAGTTAAGTTAACTTTTTGGAGTAAAAGATAACACTTCAGAATGCATGTAAAGATCCTAGGAGTTAGGGTTTGATGTTTGCATGCATGAAGTTTAGTTTAGTTCAGTTTAGATCAGTTTAGTTCAGTTCAGTTCAATTCAGTTCAGTTTATAATCAGTTTAGTTTAGTCTAGTTTAGTTTAGTTTAGTTTAGTTCGGTTCAGTTCAGTCCAGTTCAGTTCAGTTTAGTTCAATTTAGTTATGGTTCAATTATCTTAAGTTAGTTTTAGTTGAATGCTAGTTGACTTCAGTTAACTTGGAATGCATGGCTAATGACTTGAGTTGCATGACAGATAATAGGTGACTTCATTCAATTAACAGGGGATGCCCATTCTTGCATGAATGGTGGAGAGAAATGTTTCAGTTAATAAGAAATGACTTGGACCCAACTTGGGCGCCCAAGTTGGCTTCTTGGAATTAACTCGTTTGCATGTTAAGATATTTCAAAAGGCTGACTTAAGTGGGCCCACTCTTGGGCGCCTAATTTGAGGATAAAGCCTTGAAGATATTTACAAAATAAAGGTTGAGTTACTACTTCAGTCTGGGATGCCCAAATGGATGAAGATGATGATTTGGCATTGTTCTTCACGGTTAAACTCTACTTGGAAGAGATATGCATACCTTTTAGGAGATAGGGATTAAGCTTTGTAATTGTAACTCTTTTGGAGTTTACAAAGTTTTTTATTGCCTATATATCTCAAGCAAGTTGAAGAGATTTTTGTATCAGTTTTATTGTAGGTTGTGAAGAAGATTTGGTGAAGGAAAAAGAAGCATTCTCATGCAAGGATTGGAATTATTGTAATCTACTTCAGAGATTAAATAATACATTGATTCTTGGTGGAGTTTTTTCCTGAAAGGGTTTCTCCACGGTATATGCTGTGCATCTTCTAATATTCTGTCTAATTCTTCTACAACTTCTGTCTTCATTCTACAAATGATAAAATGAATTAATCAGATAATCACCCACAAAGAATCTGTAACAAAGAATACATAATTAGACCAGCAAATATAATAGTTTTACAAAGTATTAAGCTACATAAACACCTCAATTTTCAACATTTGGTATCAAAGCTAAGGTTGGGTAGAGTATTGGGACGCCTTTCTCTTAAAATATTGGAGGTTTTTTGGCTATAGTGGGAGCTTTTACTATTTTTGTTATTGCTGATTTTGGAAAATAAGTTTGTTACAAGAGGTATATATTCTTGCTTTAGAGGATGTTTATCATGTGTCATTGAGAGCTTGGATTCACAGGTTTGGTGTGAGCTTATGACAAAAATGTGGTTTTGATTATGTGCATCATGATGCCATGGGATTGCTCAGCATCACGGTTCAGTGGGAGCATTTGGCAATGAAGTGGATTCTTGGTTGTAGGATGGTTTTGTTATTATGTCATGGTATACTCTTGATTAGCGGTTTAGAGTTGTGGCATGGTACATGTTATGATAATTTTGATCATGAGGAAATGTCTGAAATTCCATATACTTTTGATAGTGATGGTTTGACGTTTATCTTGTTGCCATGTATAGCTCGGTATCACAGTTCAATGGGAGCTTTGGTAGGATATAGTGATCTTCATGAAGAGGATGGTAGTCACGATTCCATGTGTGACTCGGTATCACAGTTTAGTGGGAGTTGTTGGCAGTGAGGTAGATGCATCATTGGTAAGGTTATCCTCATGTGATTGGGGATATGGTTTTTTCTTGGTTTAGAGTGGTTGCTATTATGTCATGGTTTACTCTTGTTGCATTTAGAGTTTGGAATGGTTCTCTTAAGACTAGAATGTTTAAGTATGTTATGGTGCATGTGATCTCCTAGAAGGAGATGGTTAGATCATGGATGTCATGTTATATGTTCAAGATTGGAGCTTTGACATTGATCTTGTGTAGTTCTCTTATGTATTGGGTACATTAATCATTTGCTTGATCACTTCATGAAAGTGTTATGTTGCATTTGGAGTTTGGCATGGATTGGTTGGTTACAAGTCCTCATGGATACTTGGAGAAATAGGTGAGGCTTGAGTTCTCTTATGGTAAGAGATATATATTGGAATGATTACATGTAAAAAAAGCTATTTTCAACAGAAAAGACCGAGGAGCCTACACCTTGGTTGAATGTGAGTTCAACACACTCAGCAGTTTCACATGCCTCCAAAGAGGTAGTTTGGATACAATACTTGGGAAAGGTATTGGTTTTAATTTCAAGTAAGTTAAACTTGAATGTGATAGTCAGAGTGCTATGTGTTTAGCCAAAAATCCTATGTATCATGCTCGTACTAAGCATGTTGATGTTAAGTATCACTTTGTGCGAGAAATGGTTGAGAGTGGGAAGCTATTAATTGAGAAAGTCGACACTTTAATTAATGTTACAGATTATCTTATGAAACTAGTTCCTTCATATAAGTTGTCTTGGTTTTAATCATTTGCTTGGAGCTTCATGATTATGCAGGTTGCATTTGAAGTTGCATGGATTGATTAGTTGGTACAAGAAGGCCATTGGCCTTAAATTATGTACTTGATTTATAATTATTCCTTGTTTAGAATAATTGCAATGTATAATGTCAAGTGGGAGAATGTTGGAAATAGGATGCCATTTAATTGCAATCCTAAACATTATTTATTTCATGTGTCTCCTAAGTCCTTGGAAAGTGTTCTCAAACACTAGGATTACAGAGAGATTAATTTTGGATGAAATAATCATGTTAATTGAAATTTGTAATTAATTCTAAATAATAGTAGCATGTGAGGGCGTCCAAGATGAGTACCTAAATAATAAGAGCACATGGGGCACCCACATGGAAGGAGGAACTCACCTTGAATTAAGTTAACTATTTGGAGTAAAATATAACACTTCAGAACGCATGTAAAGATCCTAGGAGTTAGGGTTTGATGTTTGCATGCATGAAGTTTAGTTTAGTTTAGTATAGTTCAGATCAGTTTAGTTATGGTTCAACTATCTTCAGTTAGTTTTAGTTGAATGCTAGTTGACTTCAGTTAACTTGGAATGCATGGCTAATGACTTGAGTTGCATGAAAGATAACATATGACTTCCTTCAATTAACAGGGGATGCCCATTCTTGCATGAATGGTGGAGAGAAATGTTTCAGTTAACAAGAAATGACTTGGACCCAACTTGGGCACCCAAGTTGGCTTCTTGGAATTAAATCCTTTGCATGTTAAGATATTTTAGAAGGATGAATTAAGTGGGCCCACTCTTGGGTGCCTAATTTGAGGATAAAGCCTTGAAGATATTTACAAAATAAAGGTTGAGTTACTACTTCAGTTTGGGATGCTCAAATGGATGAAGATGATGATTTGGCATTGTTCTTCATGTTAAACTCTACTTGGAAGAGATAGGCATACCTTTTAGGAGATAGGGATTGAGCTTTGTAATTGTAACTCTTTTGGAGTTTACAAAGTTGTTTATTGCCTATATATCTCAAGCAAGTTGAAGAGATTTTTGTATCAGTTTTATTGTAGGTTGTGAAGAAGATTTGGTGAAGGAAAAATAAGCATTCTCAAGCAAGGATTGGAATTATTGTAATCTACTTCAGAGATTAAATAATACATTGATTCTTGGTGGAGTTTTTTCCTGAAAGGGTTTCTCCATGGTATATGCTATACATCTTCTAATATTCTGTCTAATTCTTCTACAACTTCTGTCTTCATTCTACAAATGATAAAATGAATTAATCAGATAATCACCCACAAAGAATTTGTAACAAAGAATACATATTTAGATCAGCAAGTATAATAGTTTTACAAAGTATTAAGCTACATAAACACCTCAATTTCCAACAATTGTTAGTGTTAGTGTAGGTTTGGTCGACCTAGCATGCTAGCGCTAATTGTAGAGGATAATTGTTGATTGAGGAAGTGTTGAGAAGTGTGCTTGTGTAGATTTGGGTCCAAATTAAGTAGTGGTGTGGTTTGGATTCACTTCGTTATATTTTGGAAGTGTTTGGTGTTGACCTATTTGGTGTTACACGGTAGAGGTGTATACATTTCATTAAGGCCGACCTAATTGAGATTGTTTTAAGCCATTAAGGGTATAAATACAAGGAGAATTGTTATGTGGATCAAGTGTAAAGTGTGTGATGTGAAAGATGTGAAAGTTATTAGGGTTATTGATCTAAGTGCAAGCCTTAATGCCTATGACTTCCTCATGTAGTGAGCAAAACATGTCTACATTTCAATCTGTTTGATGTGTTGTTTTTGCTTCAATGGAACTGTACCTTCAACATATGAGAGATGAGTTGTTAGCAATTTAAATTGATAGTGAGCCACCCCTTCTTTCTTATTTCTTTTAGATATTGAGTCCTTTGGCAATGAGCCCTTGGCAGTGAGCCTTATTGTATTCGGTTTTGCAATTCATATATTAGTGAGTAAATCCTCACTGTGGTTTTTCCCTTCTTGAGTTTTCCACATAAATTTGGTGTTCTTATGTGTTTTATGTGCATGCATTACTATTTTACATGTTTACATTCTATTAATGCACGTTAAGGGTTTAATGGTGGATAAGGGTTTAAAAACTAATGTAGATCTGAATGTTAATGAGGGTTTTTGATGTCTTAAAAAGTATACAACTGATTCACCCCCCTCTCAATTGTCCTGTACATCTAACAATTGGTATCAAATTTGTGGTTCCCAAGGTGAAGCTTAATTTCTTGAGGTAGATCCAAATGGTGCACATGAAAGGTGTCAAATATCCCTTGTTTGATGAAACAAATTATACCTACTAGAAAGCTAGGATGGAGTCTTTCTTAGTCTCCCTTGGATTTGGTGTTTGGAAGTCTGTTTAAAGAGGTTATACTATGATTGCAAATGGACTATCAACTGACATGATATCAAGGCATATGAGAACAATGATAAATAAAGGAATGCAATCTTGAGTGGTCTTATTGATTCAGAACTTATGAAGGTTATAAGCTACAAGTCTATTAAAGATGTCTGGACAAAGTTGGAAGGAGTCTATGAAGGAGATGACAAGGTCAAACAAGCAAATATGTAGATCTACAAAACCAAATTTAAAAACCTAAGGATGTATGAAGATGAAGATATTTCTACCTACATGCTCAGAGTTGATGAAGTTGTCAATTCCATCAATGGTCTTGGTAGAAATCTAGATGAAAGCGAAGTTGTGAAAAAGGTATTAAGAACTCTACCTAAAGCTTATAGTCATAAATTTTATGTTATTGAAGATGCTTAGAATTTGGATCATTATTCTAGAGATCAGATGTTTGGTGCTTTAACTTCTTTTGAAATAAGAGAGTTTGGTCAAGATACTTCAAGAAACTACCTTTAAAGTATGTAAAGTGAAAAGGATGATGGATTAGATCCAAATGATCTTGATGAGGTGGAAGAAAACTTTGTGAGGAGATTGAAAAAGGGCATTGGAAAATATAGAGATAAGCTGCCTTTCAAATGATTCAATTGTGGAAAGATAGGTCCTTATGCATCTAAGTGTCCAATCAAAGTTACTAATGAAAAAAAAAGGATTATAAGGGTGAATTTGTCAAGAAGAGTTATTATGTTGAAAAGGACATTGGTGTATCTGATGATGAAGAATCAAATTATCAGAATTAAGATAGTGATGAATGCTTGTTCATGGCTCTAAATGTTGGAACTAATTCTACTAATCTCGAAAGATGTGTGAAGTAAAGTGCTTCGGAAATAGGTCATGACATTGAAGGAACTATGTTAATTGCTTTTCATGCTAGAGAGGAGAAGAATTACTAGATCATTGATAGTGGATTCTCAAATCATATGATAGGTGATAAGAGTAAGTTTTTTAAGCTTGAAAAGTATGATGGTGGTCTTGTTAAGTTTTTTGATGATATATCTACTAAGATCTATGGAAGAGGTTCAATTATTTTTCATGGAAAGCATAATATAGATGATTTTATTTATGTCAAGGGTCTTTGACATAATCTTATAAGTGTAGGAAAAATGTGTAGCAAAGGATGTATTCTTGTATTTTAGAATGGTGGTTGTGAAATCATAAAAGGAAGCTCTGATATTATGGTTGCTGTTGGAACACGGAAAGGAGGTAATGTCTATCAACTCAAAGGTAATGGTGCAAAGTTATTTATGTATCAAACTAATGAAAGTTGGCTATGAAATAGAAGAATGGGTCACATCAATTTTGATAGCCTAGCAAGGATAAGTTATACTAATACTTTGAGATATTTTACAAATATTATAAAGCCTATCAATGCAATCTACAAAGAATGTCAAGTTGGAAAGAAAACAAAGGAAAGGTTCAAGACAAAAGAATACTCTGCCATAGGTCCCTTGGAGTTAGTGCATAAATATCTATGTGGACCTACTAGAATTAGAACCTAATTTGGTGGCAAGTATTTCATGTTATTAATTGATGATTATTGTAGAATGGATTGGGTTACTAGAATCAGAAGCTCTAGAAAAGTTTAAAGAATTTTAGGCTATGGTTGAGAATGAAATGACTATGAAAATCAAATGTTTAAGGTTTGATAGAGGTGGTGAGTTTACTTCAAATGAGTTTAACATTTTTTGTGAAGATCATGGAATAAAGAGGCATTCATCAACCCCTAGAACTCCTTAGTAGAATGGAGTTGTTGAAAAGAAAAATAGAGCAGTTCAAGAAGCAACTAGGAAAATGATGAAGGAAGCTTATCTTTTGGATGACTATTGGAGAGAATCATTTCATACTATAGTCAACATTCTTAACATAGGTCAAGCAAGAGAAAACAATTCAAAAACTCCCTATGAGTTTTGGTATGGTAAAACCTCTACTGTGAAGTATTTCAAAGTTTTTGGAAGTAAATATTATATCAGAAGAGATGAAAAAAACTTAGGAAAGTTTGATGCAAGATATGATGAAGGAATATTACTTGAATACTCTAGAAGAATTAAGGCCTATGAGTGTTACAACAAGAGATTGAAGAAGATCGTGGAGAGTGCAGGTGTCAAAGTGGATGAAGAACCACATCAAAGTTTAGTACTAATAGAAGGATATGAATCTGATGAATCCCCTTGTAGTGAAGAAGAAAAGGCTGAAAACATAGGAAAAGATTTGACAATTGAAGAGGAAGAAGCCCAGTAAAAGAATCCTAAAACTCCCAAGTATGTGCAAAAGAATCATTTAGAAGATCAAATCATTGGAGATAAGAGAAAAGGTGTGCTAACAAGAAGAAAAGATGCTATGATAGAGGAATAAGTAATTTTTTTTCAACTTTCTTAGGTGAAACCAAAAATAGTGACTAAGGCATGCAAAGATGAAAATTGGGTCAAAGCAATGAAGGAATAGTTAGAACAAATAGAGAAGAATCTGACTTGGGAATTGGTCCCAAGATCGGTAGATAAGAATGTGATTGGCACTAAGTGGATATTCTAGAACAAGCTAAATGAAGATGGAAAAGTTTCTAGAAACAAGGCTAGACTTGTGTGTAAGGGTTACTCATAGGTTGAAGGTATAGATTTTGAGGAAAATTTTTCTTTGATTCCAAGAATGGAAGCTATCAGAATGTTTTTAGCTTTTGCAACACATAAAGATTTCAAAGTATATCAAATGGATGTGAAGTCTACATTCTTGAATGGTGAATTGGAAGAAGAGTTATACATTGAAAAACAAAAAGGTTTTCAATTGTTAGAAGATGCAAATATGGTTTGCAAATTGAAGAAAACATTGTATGGACTGAAGCAAGCTACCAGATCTTGGTATGCAAAGTTAGATAAGTATTTGTTGCATCAAGGATTCAAAAAAGGTACTGCAAATAACAATCTATATTTCAAAGTTGAAGGAGAGAAAATTTTGATTATGGTGGTATATGTTGATGGAATAGTGTTTGGAGGAAATGAAGACATGTACAAGAGGTTTTCAGAGGAAATGCAAAAATAATTTGAGATGTCAATGTGTGGGGAGGTGATTTCATTGGTTTGCAGATCAATCAATCAAAGAAAGGTATATTCATATCACAGTCTAAGTATGTTAAAGAATTGTTGAAGAAGTTTGAAATGAATGAATCTAAACTGGTATGTACTCCTATGGTTACTGGTTTTATGTTGAGCAAGAATGATGAATCTCCTAGGACAAATAAGAGCAAGTATAGATCAATGATTGGTGGACTATTATATCTCACTATTACTAGACCATATATTATGCATTCAGTTTGTCTTGTGGCTAGATTTCAAGATCCCAAAGAATCTCATGTTGTAGCAATGAAGAGGATATTTAGATATTTGAAGGGCACTCTGAATTATGGTTTGTGGTATCCTAAGGATACTAAATTCTCTTTGAGTGCATATACAAATGCAAATCGGGTTGGACATGCAGATGATAGGAAAAATATAAGCGGTGGTTCTTCCTTTCTTGGAAGTAGGCTAGTTTCATGGCTAAGTAAAAAGTAGTAGTCAATGTCACTATCTACTTTAGAAGCAAAATATATTGCAACACAATCATGCTAGACACAGGTGTTATGGATGAAGCAAACATTGAAAGATATCAGAGTTTCATATGATGAACCTATTCATATCTTGTGTGACAATACTAGTGCTATAAATATTTCAAAGAATTTGGTAATGCATTCAAGAACAAAACATATATCAATCTAGTATCACTTGTTGAGAGAGAAAATTGTAGAGAATGAGGTGAATTTGGAGTATGCACCTACTAAGGATCAAGTTGTTGATATTTTCACAAAGGCTCTTCCAAAAGATACTTTTGAGTATCTCTGGGAGAAGTTATGGGTTATTTCCTCTCCTTTCAACTATATGCATAAGTGTGTGCATCTGTCTGGGAAGCATTTCAAGATATTTATTTTGGTTCTCGACTGATGCTGAAGGCTACCTCTTAGGGGGAGTAGGTATTAATGATTGTTGGTTGGTGTAGTATGATGGAGCATATTGTGTATTCCTAAGGGGGAGTATGCAGGAATATAATACAAAAGAATGAGTGGTGTATGTAGGTGTTTCCCTTTTTATGTTGTCAAAGGGGGATAAAAAGTTGAAGTGGTTGAAAAATCATAGTGTAGAAATTGATATGGTCTGAAGATCATAGGGGGAGAGAGTATGGAAATATGTTATTTGAATAAAAGTAAGGAAACTATGTGTTGTCCTTTTCCATTGATGTCAAAGAGGGAGAAAGTTAGCTAAAAAACCATGTGAAGAGTAGGAGAGAATAAATGTTTGTGTTGTTGGAGCAGTGTGCACTAATGTGTAGTATGTGTTGTTGATCATAGTTTCTATTTGCTATTATTTTTTTGAATATTAGGTGTTTCCATCAATGAAAAAGGGGGAGATTGTTGGAAATTCGTGTTTTCATTGATGTCAACAGAGCATTGTTGCATTGGTGTCAACCCCTAAGGAAGCAAGTGTGTTCAAGTGTGTTGGTTGCATTATGGTGTCATTAGTATAGTCACTAGAGTCAAAATATAATGTAGCAATGATGGGTATGTGATTATGGATATCAACCTCTTGTGTGGTTGAGATGTTGAGAAGGTTTTGTAGATGTTTGAGTTGGTGTTTATGGTGCTTGGTTTCCAAGTGCTTTTGAGAAAATTTGAATAAAAAAGAGTTCAATGTGTCTAGTGGTGTTTAGTGTTTTTCTCCACATTTCTTCATGGTTGAAGGTGTTCTCTTGTGGTTTGGACATGATGATCAAAGGTGTTTCAAGATGTTATATCCAAATTTTTAGGTTTTAGATCATATGGAAGAATTTGTGTTCACCAGTGTGTGAACTATGAAGCAATTTTATCTAGGAGAAATGAGATTGCCCTGCATTTCTCCACAGTGAAGTTTTGGTGTTACAGATTTGGAAATGTGCTTATCATGTTTTTATCTACCTTCCTTTGAATTTTCAAGTGTTGAGTTTCTCGCAAGGCTATTTGATGTGTTGGATGTTTGTGCCAATATGTATGGTTGCACAAAATGAAGGTGTTCTTGATTTTCAAGTGGTTGTGAAGAATATTATGATGGTGCTGGAGTATTCTGAGATTTATGAATGGTGTGAAGTGTTGTTGTGTGGTCTGCAAGATGTTTTTAGGCCTTGAGAGGTGTGTTTGGAGTCGTTTGTTAGTGTTAATGTAGGTTTGTCCGACCTGGCATGATAGCACTAATTACAAAGGATAATTGTTGATTGAGGAAGTGTTGAGAAGCATGCTTGTGTAGATTTAGGTACTAGTTATGTAGTGGCATGGTTTGAATTCACTTCTTTATATTGTGGAAGTGTTTGGTG
>VDFB02066455.1:0-14252 GCA_007258455.2 Sequoia sempervirens
TCCACCTCCATTGCAACTACATCTTCTAGTACATCAAGATACTCCCCAACTAATTGCTCTCCATCCTCCACATCATGGCTGACCTCCTCCTATCTCTCCTCATGCCTCTCCTTCTCTCCCTCCTCTTTGATAGGAGAGAGTGAAACCTACTCTATCGCCTTAATCTCTGTTGATGTCTCCTGCCTCCACCTCCACCACCTCTAACACCTCCTCATCCTTTGCCTCCTATCCCTCTCCATCCTCCTCTCTGGACTCATGGGCTTGTCCCTCACCACACTATAGGTGTTGGCTACTCAAGATCTATTAGTGGTTGTGGCCTATGTAGTTACCACCAACCATTATACTCATTCATCACCCTTGCATCTATCAGCCCACCCCTCCATTCCCATGGTAATGCCTACAAGCCATCTATTCCCTACTCTCTTGTCTCAACCAGAATCATTGGGCCCCATAATGCCACCTCTCTCGATGATCAAGCAAACTCTGTAGTACCTTATGGAATACCCTGCTACTCACAAAACTATCAAAGTGCCCTGCCTGGTAGATACATTCCAATGATATGTCGAGATTGGAATATCTTTCCAAACAAGTATCTAGGCTACTAACACCACTGGAAATGTTTATCCTTTTCCGACCACTATGTGCAATCCCTCCAATGTCTCCAAATGAAGCTAGTCAAAATATCCAAGCCATGCCACCAGTACCCACATCCCTGACATGGTTCTGTGTAACTACACCTCTATACATATATACATATGGTACGTTGGCCCCCAACTAGCAACCAACTAGTGGATGGAACACGACAATGTGATCCCAAGCCTAGACCATAAAAAATGTAACACCATAGCTCATCAACTATCCACCTTGGTAGGCTATATCATGTAACTGGAAATACAAAATCACCAATAAACATGGGCACCATGTATATAGAATGTCCCTGGCCATCATCCCCACCAACATCTCACCCCACCCAACTAAAAAACTATGTCCTTAGCAGTCTGGTATAACAATCTCAACAATTAATCTACACAATACATAGTCAAATCGCTTGTACCAATCTTGCAAGGTCACCCACCTGATCTCATATTGGTCCACTACCAGGTCCTGGATGCCCTCATAAACATAATGCATGGTCAACGCCTAGTATCCTCAACCTGGATCATATCTAACCTGCTCACCCCAAATCGACAATCTAAGGATCTTGTTGACATCCTCTAATGTGATTGTTGCCTCTCCCATAGGTAGATGAAATGAACATGTCTATGAATTCCATCTCTCGACAAATGTAGTCATCATCCCCTTGTTTTCCCTAATGATGGGAATAAATTTCAAATGGTGCAAGCCAAGATGCCACTACCTGCACTTTTCAATGCTAGTCTTGATTGGTTCTATAATTAGTATGTGTCTAGTGGCCGCAACTCTTGCATGTATATCAAATCAAGTCTATTCTGTGGTCAAAATAAAAAAAAAATTGTCAGTTATGTAGATTACCTAAACCTATTTGGCACATGTCATAACAAGAATTTAATCTTACACTAGGGAAAAATATTTACCAGTTAGTTGAGTTACAAAAATTATCAATCACGTCACTCCCTCACACTTGTGTTGCATGCTTTCACAGATGCATCACAAGGGCGCAATCGCATGCAATCCCAAATCATATGCATCCTAAAACTACAATTGTGTCATTTCTAAAATAGTTGCAGTAAACCCTATTCAATTGGGCACAACTACATTCACTTGTGTCACACCTTCATAGTTGTGTTTTAGATAACCACGAATGCATCGATTACTATCAACTGTGATGCATAATTTCAAAACCTAATCTACCCTAAGCGTGTTCTAGACAACTGTGTCAAATTTCAGGCAATTGCATTGATCATCATAGCACTTGCATGTCTAATGTGGAATGACGTAATTAGTTGTTAATTTTTTCCTAGTGACTAAAAATGTGTGAAATAAAAATTTGACAAAGTCGATTTCTAGATATTCACTGATTCTCCTGTGCCCTCTGATCGTCTGAAGGTCCGCACATGGTACACTCGATGCTAAGTGTGGGGAATAGGTGACAGCTTAACTCAGAGTTCCTCAATATCAAATCTCCAAATGTGCAAATGAATCCTTTTACCCTCCAATTCCTTACTTATACCTCCTAAAAATTAGGGTTTTAATAGGGTTTGTGTTGGCTTCATTTGGTCTTGATGCTTTGAAATATCATTTTTTTTAACTTGAAGGTCCCCAAACTGATTTCCTTCATCACCATGGTATTTGTTGCTATTAATTTGACTTTTCAAAACAATTTTCAATGTTTTTGAATTTATCTTTCGAAAAATTTGCAAAAAACAATTGAAGCGGCATAGGTCTACTCTATCGTCACTGGGGCATGTTTTTATTGAATTTATTTGACACAATGTGATAAAATACATTGTATCAAAGAGGGGCAAAATGTAGACACTAAAAATTGTCCTAGGCCTCCAACTCTTAGATTCTCCATCATTTCCACTTGTCATTCTTGATAATTAAATAATTTTAATTATTTAATTAATTAATTTCCATCTTTATTCCTCCTTGAATAATTAAATGAAATTTTATTTATTTAATTTTTTCCACCCTCTTGAATTTTGAATTAAATCATTGTTCAATTCTAAAGGCCCTCTTTGTAATATTCCTCTATAATTAAATAAGTATTTTAATTATTTAATTATTCATTAGCCACCTAAATTAAATAATTTTTATTATTTAATTTTTTCTATCACCTCTTTTCCCATGCCAATCTTATCTTCCACGTCAATTCTTTATATATCCATGTATCAATTAACCTCTACCCTTGATTAAATTATTTAAAATTTAATCTTGACCATCAATCCTTATGATTTATCCCTAACCCTATTCCATACCTCATCTTTCACTCTTGGCAATTGATTATTGCCATTCAATTTTATCCCTTCATTCAAAATTGGCTTTCCTATAAAAGACCTTGTCATTATCATTTCTATCATCTAGAGTTTACATGAGCTTAGGTGATCTTATGCTATCTTGCTATCAATTCCATAATGTTATCAAGTAAAGTGCATCCAAGTCAATTATAATCTTCAATATGTTGTTTTGTCATTATCATAGACCTATTTTCATACTCAAGATAAATTTGAGGGAAATTATTATATTCAAACCAAATAGAGAAGTGCAATGAAGGTGAATCAATGGTGGCATGAACATCTTTTGGTAATATTGTTCCATGTTTTATGTCTTTATGCTTATTTGTGCTTCATTGTTTATTGGGGTTTGATTTGTATGGTTTATTACCTAACCTTAATATTTTAACCTTGATTACAATATGTATCTTCTCCCTTATATCACCATTTCTCCCCACCTTAATTTCTCTAAAATCACAAGTATAGCTAGTCTAAATAGAATATTCTTAGCCAAAAAATATATCTATGTTTAATGTGAATTCCCCACTCAAAAATTAGATAATCCTTCATGTTAAACTTCTCATTGGTTCTTGTCTCTCCTTCTACCATCCCCCACCCATCCACAATATGTCTATTTGTAGTAAACTGGAATTAGTTGAATATGCCCTTTGGTTTTTCCTACATGCTAGAAACCTCTAGCTCTCCCTCTTCTAGGCCCTCCCTACTATTTTACCTCACACTTGGACCTAGAAATATACCCTCCTAAGATCCTCCTTTCACAATCTTATCTACCACATCTATAAGCACGAAATTCTTAAGTTTTTGTGAAAGTTTTGTTGCTTGGAAATTTTCTCTAGTACTTTGTACCCTAGTAAAACTAAGATTTAATTGATATGCTATAATTTTACTCTTCATGTGACTAACATATCCTCTATAATTTGAACTAGTTGTGATACAGAATTCCAAATTAACCAATATCACTGATAACCTCCACTACAAATCCAAAATATTGGTGCCCGAGTACATACCACACACAAGTCTATCTTGAAGAAACATGTTGAAAATCCTTCATAAGGTATTCTTGTAGATGTTTTAGATTTTGAATAGGTAAGCTTTCAGTCTATATTATGTATATGAGTCAAGCTAATTTGGCTAGTTGCAAGATTGTTGATTAGTGACACCATTACTCAAATGACTATTTTGAATGACGTATCTTCTATGCTTCCTATAAATGAAAGAAAAAATATTGTGAGATTGGCTCCTCTTTCTCGTACTTGGGGATAGTGTAACCTAAAAAATATGCTTTATGGCCACAAGGGGTGGCTACATATGTAGCACCACTTCGAGGCCAATTTACTAAAATGCACAATTATTTGAAAAATTTTAACATTTCAACAACTCCTACTCATATAAACAATTTTTTTTAAATGTAAAAGTACCCTTTTGTAGATCCATAAGTGTAGTTTTAAAATATATATTTATTTTACTAGTTCAATTATTATTTTTATTTTATTTTTATTTTTTACTAAAAGTAGGTTATTATCACAAAAATATTAGGTTGATTATCATGCCAAGAAAAATACTAAAACTTAGTAAAAACAAAAATTTAAAATATGATGTCATAGAGAAAAGAATCAAGATTAAGATAACATAATTTTTTTTCTATTTTAGATAAATAACATTTAATATAAAGTTGACATCGACAGGAAACAATGACATTTTACACACATTTAAATATTTATTTAAAAATATATATTTATTAAAATTACAAAAAAAAAATATCCATGCCTTAAAGTTTATAATTATAAATATACACAAAAAATTTGAAGGAAAAAAGAAAATTTACTATATAAAGCTTGACATCTCATCTAACGTCATTTTCGAGTAACTAAATTATAATGTTAATTTATAAAAAACTATATTAAAATGTATATATATATTTTTTCAAAAAAATAAAAACATAAAATATACTAAAAAATACATATTTTATTAGTTTAGATCATTTCAAAATTCAAAACATATATGCTACTTTCTAGTGGTTGAAGTTTAAAAGTTAGATCAGTGTTGGTTGTTTCCTTTATAAAAGTGTGACACAGCTTTGTACTCTTACCCACATAGCATTTTACCCTTCCGAGATCTATATTTTAATAGTTAGTTCTATTAATTTTCAGACCTGTCATCTTATAACACATATATTGAATGAAACTAGGAGAAATTGGTTCATCATACTATTCATTTTGGTGAACCACATTTTTCTATGTTTAAATATGTGTAAAAAATTTCAGTATCATTGTCTTATTTAAACCCTTGGATTTATTGTTTACCATCATTATGCCCTCCCTCACCTTTTTTTCCTTATGGACACCTTGGGATTCAACGAATGGATTTTAGTTTTAGTTGATTGCACTACTTGAGGGGACTTGGAACGGGTTTCTTTGGCACGAAAAAAAGAGAAAACAATAGAAGGGTCCTAGTCTTTAGGTTTATCATTAAATTCTAGACTGGTACACTATGAGCCAAGAGATTTCTACCCCCACCAATTAGAGGAATTTCTAGCAATGACTATCCAATCCTATAAATACACTGAGCATGGATTCTTCCCATCCCATCATTCCTCATTTCTCTCACCCTCAGAACCTTTTCGTATCATTTTTTGTTGTCACCGGTTTTATACATATTATAAAATAATAATAATGCAGGCATGTATTTTGTCGGAAGATAAGGAATTGTTGTGTATGAATTCAATAAAGAAGAAAATCTGATTATAATAATGTAGTTTAGAATTAAAATAATAATAAACAAAAATAATAATATACTTCTTTATTGAATTTATATGATGAAGCCCTGAAATTTTATATATTTTTAATTTATAATATATCACATTTGCTTCTTTATTAAATTATAATCAATTAATTATATGTTTATTTTTATAAGATTTAATTATAATATATTACACTGTATAAAATATGATATATAATTGTGAACTAACTAAAATTCAAGAACTACAACAAATGGATACAGTAGGAGATCAAATGCAAGTAAGAATAAGGATTCCCCATGAAATCCATTTACAAAACTCAAAATAGAAATGAAGAGAAGAAAATAATGAAAGAACAAGAAAGTAAATTAAATCCTATTGAAAGCAATGCAAACTCTTGATCTCATGGGGGAATTGGTGCCAATTTGATGTGAAAATTGGCCCTTTCCCAACTCCAATGATGCAATGTTCATTTGATGAAGAGATTTGATCCACTTCATGAAGATTGATGAAAGCTCCAAGCCAAAAATCTGCAATAACCTAGCTATGATTCAATAAGAATGGATGAATATTGCTAATGATTTGAGCATGGTAACTTTTCTTGGATTGTGGATGATAAAATGAGGATATGATCTCTTTATTTATAGAATGCCAAGATGGATGAATGTCCAAATTTGAGCAATGTGGGACTAACATTCATCCAATGGCATGATGCCACTTGTCAATCCATGAATGGGTGGAGGATGTGCAAGTTTTGGGGAATGTGCCAATAAATGCATAAATTTGAATTTCAAATTTGTTGAAATGACTTGCAAGAGGGAAGGCAAATTGTAATAAATTCCACTTGGCTCAAGGCAAAGGACATGTAAGAGGTTTTAAATGCCTTGTTGGATGTACATGTTGACTTGGAATTTTGAATCTCAAATTGAGAGAATATTCCAAAAAGAGCTATGTGAGGAAAATAGATTTAACAAAATCAAATTAAATCTATTTTCATGTGCAACTTGAATTATCTAGAGGATGGACAGATGAGGTTAAATTAACTGCCTAACTGAATTTTAACAGATTTTGATGATGTGACTTATTTGACTCAGATTTATGGATTTATTTAAATCAAATAAGAGAGGAATATGATAAGAGGCTAATTAAATAAAGATTTTGATTTATTTAATTAAAAAGGATGGTGTTAAATTAAATCAAATAAGGTTTTAATTTATTTAATTTAATGGATTTTGAATCCTTTAGAGATTTTAATCAAATAAATTGATTATTAGATCAGATGGATTGATTTAATTAACAAGAGAAATGACTTGATTCAGATAAAGTGATTTATTTAACCAAGAGAGGATACTGATGAATTTAATCAGATAGGAGAATTTGATTAAATGGTTATCGAAGGGATGATTTAGGAAGAAACGATGTTAGTGAGTCAGGATCAAATGCAGGATGTCAATCAGTATATTTTACGTGTCTACAATAATTATATAATATAATGCATAATGTAAATATAGATATAATAAATAATATATTATATTATATTGTATATATAATATATATCATTACATATAATATATTTTATTAATAATATAAATACATATAATTACCATTACATTATAGAGACTAAATTATAAACTTTAGTTATTTTTTATAATTTTTATATATTTTAATTATTTATAATTACCACATATATAATTTAGTTAAACATTTAATATATACTAAATTATATAACATATATTGCATTAATATATATCTTATATAATTAATTAATTATATAATGTAATATATATTTATATAGTGACATGATATAGAATGAAAAATCCTAAATTTAAGATACTCAAGTTGGTACTTCAGATGAATACGAGCAGCGAGGGCTTCAAGGAATCTACAAGTGGGGCCTGATTCATGGGCCTTCTCCGACGTCATGGAGACATCATGGTGAATAAGGGAAGGATATTTTTCCTTCGTACCCTCTCGTAATTATCCTCATTTTTTGCAATTTCCTTGTGTGTTGTTCTTCATTTGTATGTGGGTTACCGTTGTCTGTAGTTTTCTTTCACGGGTTCTGGCCTAAAAGGCCAAGCATATGTGGCAGAGGCCATGGAGGGGAGTTCACCCCCCTCCATCTGCCTGGGGTCTACCCGAAGGTTGGCAAGGCAACAATTGGAAAAAACTCTCCAAAATCCTTCCGTGAGGCCATTGTTGGTGACCATGCTGCAGGTATGGAGAGTGTGAATTTTGTGCTTGAAGATGCAGATGAAAGGGGTCTACGCTGGTGAGATTGAAGAAACTCAAGGTAACAATCTCTTAGACACTACTATAATTGTCCTTAACAATGATATGCTTGATTTAATCCATAAAGAGAGCCCAAGTAGACTCTTCGAGGTTGCACTCTTCATGGTTGTAGTCGACTTGGAGAATCTACCTGCTAGGAGTTACCTTGACAACTGGTTTGACACTGTGTGGTTTAAGAAAATGAATGTGCAAATATCTTTGTGTCATATGATTCAAAAAGGATTATTTCTAATTTACTTTAAAAATCATGATTTATGCAAGTTAAAATTTTAAACAAACCATATTGGAGTGTGGGGAAGTCTATTTTTAGGGTACTATCATGGAAACTGGAGGCAAACTGTGACGAAATCCTTGCATTGTCGAGCCCTAGGTGGTTACTTGTGAAGAACGTCCCTCAAGTTTTGTGGCCATTCATCCCTAAATTATTTGAGCCGTTTGGAATGGTGATTAGGGTAGATAGACCCCGAGTCACACTCCCTAATCTGAATGTGAGGGTCTTGGTGTCTCTTAACCTAGGTGTCGGTTTACCTAAAAATATTGGCATTAGAGTTGAGGGCACCCTCCAGGTTTTCCCGTGGAAGTGCTAGGTGGTATCGAAGCATGCTACCTCTGTAGGAGGGAAGGGCATCTGTGGAAGAACTGCTAGTCAATTCATGGTGCTCAGCCTCTTGCCAAGCCACTTGAAGTTGTGGAATTTTCTAGTGTGTCGCCTGCTACCCTCATCACCTTAGTTTTTCACTCTACATCATCTCGTTTAGCTGGTGTCACCCCCTTTTTTGATGTGTCCCCCTTCGTTGTCCCCTCCCCCTCAAGTCCTCCCTCTGCATCGCCTCGACTATCTAGAGTCTCCCTTGAGCCTGAAGCTTCCCCCCCATTGTCACTTCTCCCTAGCCAAACGGCTAGGCTATGGTCCCTATATACAATCTCTTCTCCCCCCTCGCTGTTGAGCTAGCAGCCTTTCCCCTACCTCATCCTTGCACTATTCCTTGATCTCTTCCCTCTACTCTAGTTGAGTTTGAAAAAAAATGTCCAGTACCTTACGCTAGAAAACATTATGAATAAAGGCAATGATATAAAGAATAGCACTAGTAAAAAGATTGAAATCATCAAAACTTATGTTAATGGAGTCATTATCGATGAGGAGACTATTGTTTCTAACACTCAAGAAAATGAAAAATGTAATGAAAATTCCTCCAAAGTAGGAAACCTAGTTCTTTTGAGGCTAATCAAGCTTCAAAAATCCCTTTGGGGGTGGGTATAGTAACCGTAAACATGAAAATTGTATTGTTCCTCTCTCCCTGGGGGACAGCAGGAAAACTACAATAGATGTTGGTGGTAAGCTTGACGTGGCCCCAGGTGAGGACCCTCCTAAGACCTTGATCGACATGATCAGGAAATGGTCTGTCGAGATGATAGACAACCCCCAAGAGGGATGCGCCATCCCTATGAGTAGCGGTGATCCTGTGAGCTCTATTGGGTTCCCTGGTTGTGAGGAGACCCCTAGAAGGATAGCGGGCCTCTCAAGAGTTTTGATCAAAGAGGACAGTGTGAGTGTTGTGAAGAAGCACTCTCTGGCTAAGGAAGACCCTAGCAAGAACTCGCGAATTTCCTTGGAAATGGTGAATCAAGCCACTAGGGACTTTGACCCCACACCCCCTAAGGAACAAAAAAAGTAGGGTAGAAAGAAACGTAGTACATTGGCAATTTACAAGAATGGTCCCAGAATCATCAAAGGGAAGAGGAAAAAACCAGCATAGTGTTGGTTGTTCCCTCACCTAAAAGTATGGAAAATGAAGAGAATGTTATTAGATTCTTTGAAATGTTCAAGAATTCCAAAGAGGACTCTACTATCAAGTACAATAATGATAGTTAACTGCACCTCCTAAACTGTCAAAGGGCTAGAGTCCTCTGACAGGAAATATGTGATCAAAAGGTTTCTTAATTTGGAGAAAAATAAAGATTTTGTCCTACTGCAAGAACTCAAGGAAGTGGGGTTTTTGCTAGAGACCAATTTAAAGTTCATTTGGGAGATTCTACAATCCTAAACTCCAATGCAAAAGGAAAGGGAGGTGTAGCAATCCTAATAGCCAAAAAATGGAAGCCATACCCTAATAAAACTATGGGATCTCTTCCCCGTGAGTAGCTTGGGGAAAATTTGAGAGGTGGGCTATTTGGTGTCTCGCTCAATCTATGCCCCTAATGACTACTTAGGAGATGTGATTTATGGAGATGGTTATCCAACTCCCTAAGATCCCGATTATAGGTGGGGACTTTAATATGGTAGAGTACAAGGAAGACAAAAGGGGCATTAGTCGATTGGAAGGGAATGAGTTTCATTTTTGGTCTAGAATGAAAAGCAAGTTGAACATCATTGACCCATGGCAAACTTGAAGCAAGATTGCAATGGTGTTATGTTTACCCGGTAATGCGTAAGGGAAACAAAAGATCTACAACAGGTTTAGATAGGTTTTATGCTAACAAGGATCTTTGCACTTTTAAGCCTATTAATGGAGGTGACAAAGTGCTAGTATACCTCTATACTCTGTCGAATCACCACCCTATTAAGGCTAGGATTACCATCAACAATGGCATCGTGATTCACGACAAGCACAGAGAAGGTTTCATTCTAAACACCAACTTGAGGGACAAGGACTGCATTGAGGCAATGGAAACCTTGAGGAATATTAATAAATGGATAATGGCACATTGAAAGATGGAATCAAAATGTAAACTCATGGAGGTGCATCTTTAAGACAATTGGTAAAAAGAGGGCCTTGGATAGGAGAAGGGAGGAAAACTACCTCCAAGATGAGCTATTGTTAATGAAACTAGAATTCAGGAAGTATATTATTATTTTAATTGTAAACTGCATTATTATAATCGCATTTTCTTATTTATTGAATTCGTACACAACAATTCTTTATTTGCGACAAAGAACGTGCCTGCATTATTATTATTTTATAATCTGTATAAAACGGGCGACAGCCAAAAAGAACAAGGTACTGACCACGAGAGAAACGAGAAATGATGGGATGGGAGGCACCCGTGCTCGGTGCATTTATGGGTTCGATAACCGGTTCGCTAGGGTTTCCGTTCGGAGAGCTTCGATGATCATATTCAATGCCTCGTGGAATTCTGGTGTGTATACTTGTCGTTTTGGAAACGTTAAAAACCACCGAATGGACGGCCTATACCAAAAAATATTACAATAATATTTCCTTATTATTCACGAAACCTATTCCTATTATCTGCCAAAATTTAATTCCAACACTACAGTAAGAAAACCATACAGAATGACGAGATGACTTAGGTTTCTTTATAAGTCCGGAAGAGTGCGCTAAACTTCGATGGTAAGCGCCAAAACATACTCAATTTCAGCCCAGCAGTAAATAAATCTAAATGGCCATTAGTAGCAGCTCTGTAATTCGAGTGGGGTATGAGCTCACGATAGATGAAGAGGATATAGCCGATGTATTCTCCTTTCGCATCTTCCGCGTACCAAAGCCACTGCGAGACTCCAACGACCAATTGTACAGTCCACATCTCGTTTCCATCGGCCCTTTCCATTATGGGGAGGAGGAGCTGAAAGGCATGGAGAAATCCAAATCCGAGGCAGTCCGAAGGATGCAAAAGAGAATCGAGAGGGAAGATAGACCCATTTCTATCGCGTCAATTGTAGAAAAACGCATGGTGCACAAGGACAGGGAGATTAGGGAGTTTTATAGTGAACATATTCCCTATACTCCCATACAATTAGCCTGGATGGTCACCAGGGATGCTTGTTTTCTTTTTGAATTTCTTGTTAATTATGCAAAATTCTTTTCCAGTGGTAAGGATCTTTATAAGGAGGAAGTGACTGCATTTTCGTGGAAGTGTGATTCAATTTTTGATGTCACTTATCAGAATCCGACAAGGGAAAGAATTATGGATGACATACTTTTATTTGAAAACCAAATACCTCTTTGGGTTTTGCAGGATATCCTTCAAATTCAATTGGGTTCTAGAGATCTGGCCAACCAGAAATTAGACGCCTTAATGGATTTGTTGCTGAAATCTGCGACTAGACATAAAGTTTTTATGTGGTATACTCCATATTCTTACAACATGTGTTGTCATGTCCTGGAAGTAGTCTACCACGGCATGGCTGGCGCGGATATTACCTCCTATACTAGTATGGAAGCGCCAGAATTGCCGGCTTCCTCTCGCACTCACATACAATTCTACTTTGAAAATGGTATTGATTCAATCATCAAAGCCATTTGTGAACGTTGGTGCAAACCCTCCTCAAAATCGAGCCATGCCAAAGAGGTGAAGCTGGACCTTCTGAAACTGCCATCAGCAATGGAACTCACACAACAAGGAGTGAAGATCCATCCAGTATTGGTAGAAGAAGCAACAAAATGGGCATCGGGTTATCCAGCCATTCAATGGATAAGATTTGATGAGGAAACATCAACGCTTTACTTACCACAACTGAGGGTGACCCAGCAATCAGATTTAGTAATGAGAAGCATTATTGCAATGGAAGTGAGCACGAAACACAGGTACCATCCAAGACCCATGACTCAATTTGCCATATTTATGGATGAACTGATTGATACCGAAGAGGACGTTGCCGTGTTAAGGAAGGCAGATGTGATTAGAAACTTCCTTGGAAGCAACCAACAAGTGGCGGATCTGTTCAACTCCACAGCTGAAGGGATTACCCCTATTCAGGGCTGCAAATTAATTGATGACGTCAGAAGGGGGTTGCATAAGTATACGAGAAGAAAGTATAAGATCCTGTGGAGTGAGTTCGTAGGGGCTTATTTTTCCAAGCCATGGCTGGTTGCTGGGTTCTTGGCTGCCGTGGCACAAGTGCTTACGGAGTTCGTAAGTGGTTATGTTTTGCTGCAAGGGCTTGTTGCTGTTTCCATGGCTGCACTAGTGCTATTTTTCCTTACAATGGCATAAATTTCCTCTTGAAATCTTTCTATTAACTTCTCGCTAAGACAAAACATTCCAATAAATGTATCCAATATTTTTGAATTAATATATTTTCATTGATGAGTGTGTCATGCGGCTTGACTGTGTCTTTATTTACTGTTTTTGAAGTGAGAGATTATAATGGTGAAAATTTTGTTATGTTTGTCAGTTCATCGAAAGATTTATCAATTCACTGAAAGCCTGAAAGTCTTGATAGGGCTAGTAAGTTTGTCAATTCATCAAAAGTGTGATAAGGTTCATAGAATCGGTAGTTCATTAAAAGTGTAACTAGCTATTGCACTTTAGTGTGCAATGTTGTACGTCGAATAAGCGTATGGATGTATTTGAATTTGTGTATATAACTTCTAAAAGTAAGACATGGAAAAACTAAAAATGCAATAGTATAAAAATGGAAGGGAACTTCAAATTATAAGAATGTATACAATTGGTAGAGTAGTTTGTAGCATATCTTTGGGACGTGAATTATAAAAGAGAAGCTTATATTTTGAATTTTCTGGACGTTAATGAATATTGGAAATAGTATGCAAATGAAAGGGAACTTGACTTGATTTGATAGATGATGATTCAACAACCTTTTTTTTCCCATTAAAATCTATTTTTTTAGCACATGAGATCAATTGTTAGGCTATTTGGCTAATAATTTTCATGCAAAAAATGTCTCAATGGAGAAGTGATCCACCTAAAAGGTGCAAACATGACTGAAACAAAACCTATGAATCAAGAAGATAATCAAGTTCCATTACCAACCGACTCATGTTATGCTTGCAATAGGGAAAGAGGGAGAGAGAGGGATAGATAGAGGGGAGAAGAGTGAATGAGAGAGGGGGTCTAAGGAGATAGAAATAGGGGATATAGATAGAAAGGAAGATAGAGATAGAGATGGTGATGGAGATAAGGTTGAAGGAGAGGGATATGGAGAGGAAAGGAAGATATAAAGAGAGATAGGAGAGAGGGGTAGATGGATATGGAAGAGATAAATATAGAGAGAGGGAGAGAATGAGAGAGAGAGAGAAATAAAGATAGAGATAAGAAGTAGTATATAGAGAAAGGTAGAGAGAGGGGGAGATATAAGATTAGATAGATGGATATATAATGAGATAGAGATAGAGGGAAAGATAGAGATAACTCAATATATAAAAAGGGAGAGGGAGGGGGAGAGAGGGGGAGGCATAAGGTTAGATAGATGGAGACATAATGAGATAGAGAGAGAGGGAGAGATAGAGATAACTCATTCTATAGAAAGGTAGAGGGAGAGTGAGAGAGGGGGAGATATAGATAGAGGGTGATATTGAGAGATAGAGAGG
>VDFB02066456.1:0-11255 GCA_007258455.2 Sequoia sempervirens
AATAAATTATTAGATTTCACATCTTGACCATACGAAGCAAAATTAGAACAATTAGAAATAAATAACACACAACCCACTGTGTTTTCCATCCTACTAATATTTTTGTGCATTTTTTTGTCAATCATACAAAGAAATTGAAATGTAATTTTTTCTCAAACAAACAGATGTGGGTTATATTCAAGGTACATATATTTATTTAAGATATTCTACCTGTTCTTGAGAAGTTGAGCTTTAACCAAGCAAAATTAAATAAGACAAAACCCACTATGTTTTACACCCTACCAATATTTTTGTGCATTTTTTGTCAATCATACAAAGAAATTGAAATACATTTTTTTCTTAAACAAATAGATGTGGTACATGTTGAAATTACATGTATTGAATTAAGAGATTCTACTTGTTCTTGAAAAGTTGAGCTTTGACTAGCAAAATGAAATAACACAGAACCCACTGTGTTTTCCACCCTGCCAATATGTTGTGCATTTTTTTGTTAATCATACGAAGAAATCAAAATGGAATTTTTGTTAGAAAAAATAGATGTGGTGCATGTCCAAGGTACATGTATTAGAGTAAGAGATTCTACCTATTCTTGAGAAGTTGAGCTTTGACCAAGCAAAATTAAATAACACATAACCCACTATGTTTTCCACCCTACCAATATTTTTATGCATTTTTTTGTCAATCATATTAAGAAATTGAAATGCAATTTTTTCTCAAACAAACAGATGTGGTACAACTGGAGTAGCATGTACTAGAATGCCTGAAATGAAAAAGGAATCTACTATAAAAATATTTGAAAAGAAGTAGACTAAAGTGAATGAGATAGATAATGTATTAACTGAAGAGATTGGTCCTCCTCTTGAGAAGTTAAAGGAGTGTGTGAAGTATGTTCAATGGGAAAAATGCGTCACAAAAGAGCAAGGCAACAATTTTTCAGAATGCATGGGAATGAAAGGAGTCTTCTCTAAAGCATGAAGAAACCAGGCCACTAGTGAGAATATGCGGTAGATAATTATTAATTTGAAAGAGATTCTTTTACTTCCTTGGAGGATTAAAGGAAACTGTCAGGTATGTGCATTGGCCAAATGCTAATGCAAAATTGGAGCAACAGGTACTAGAATGCATGAAATGAAAAATGAAATAGTTGTAAAAACACTTGAAAAGAAGCATCTAGTAGAGTGAGTGAAAATTGTCTGATGTCAGTGCAGAAAAACAAAATCAGTTGGGTGGAGACATGAAAGTCTGATGTGAAAATTGTAAACAACTTGTGTGAACAAATTTTTTAGAAGAGACAACTGCATTCTCTAATTAGAATGACACTCTTAATGCTGACCAAAAAGCAGCTATAAAGCTACATAACACTATTGAAGACATTGAATACTCTATCCAAAAAATTGATGTTGCTATCCTAAGGGCTAATGAAGGACCGACTGCTCCAAATATTAAAGTAAAAGATGAAAAATAAGTTGGACTAAAATAACAAATAGGTTAGAATGTATGAAATGAAAAAGGAAACAACTATAAAAACACTTGAAAAGAAGTAGAGTAGAGTGAGTGAGATAGATAATCTGTTGACTGAAGAGATCCTTCGCGCTCTTCAAAATTTGAGGAACGTGCTTGTGTAGTCTGTGGAATGGGAAATTGGCAATGCAAAAGTGGATAAATTGAAGAGGTTTTGTATTGCACATGAATTTGTGCAAGGAAAGAAAGTGAGAGATGATGCTATAAGTGTAGTTGACTAAATGAATTCAAAGATTCTTGAACTTAAGAATTCTATGGAACAAATACAACTGCAAATAGATGATAATGAAAAGGAAAAATCAGATCTAAGTTCAAAAAAAATAGAATCAATTGGATGGAGACATGAAAGTTGTATCTAAAAATATAGACAAGTTTTCTAAATAACTTGTTAAAATAATTATCTTAAAATAGTCATCTATAAGACATTCCAAAACACATTGTTTAAAGGAAGGATGCTTACCTATAGAGGGGGTTCACTAATGTATGCTTCTACATTCCTTAATAACTCTTCAAAAAGCACTAGAGTGAACACATGTTGGTCGACATCATCCTGTCACCGTAGTAAAAATTTTATATAGAAGCACGCTATTGCATAATGTCATACCAAAAAAAGGACTTACCTATGTATAGTTGTTAAATTGGAACTATACCTTCCATTGGGTTTACACTCACAAAAGATAGTCATCAATGAGGACTCCTTTCCATACATTCAAATACTAAAGAGAAAAGAAAAAACTAAAAAAATTCAAAAAGTTTATGAGGTGGTAGAAGCTGGTTAATGGGAAGAGGAATATGCAATACCATTCCTATTATAATATAGAAATTGAAATAGGTTTTCTCATACTCACCCATATTAGATGTCGTATCCTCTGGCTCATCCATAGTAGGTGTGCCTGACGTGTCACATTGCATATTGAAATTCATATTAATGTTATGTTTGTGAACAAGGGAAATGAGTCACACACAAGAGTTCAACGATCTGACTATTGTGCATTACGCTCCCTACGGTGGGTTGCATGTCAAGGACGATCCCTGCTTGCACTAAACCATGGACACATGTGAACAGTTCTAGTTGCAACTGCATCAGGATCTTGAATGAACTCAAATGACAATGCATTGGATTGCTTTAGATCCTGTAGAAACCTCTCGACACATTGTGCATATGACTGTACTTGTTGTAAACACTCAAGCGATGTACACATCACTTTATTCACTAACATAAGGAGCTTGTGTAGGGATGAGAACATAAGGAGTGTTTTCTTGGATGCCCCTATGATAATGTCTCATTCGAATCTATTCCTTTATTAATGGCTTCATGCCCATCATCTAAATGACAACACACAAGAAACTTGTATTAGGCAGTAGAAAATGCAAAACACAATTGTATCCCATAAAATATTTTACTTCATGGACGTTGGTGGATGCAGGTAGCCGGGTCGTCTTTCCGGTACCGGTTTGCGTCAGCCGCCGGGTTGTGCATTGCGAAGATGTTTCCTGGAAGCTCCGGGGCGCTCCATTGGTGGTTGTGCCAGACGTGCAGATGGGAGTGGGTGGTCCCACCTACACAGGCTTGTTTCACTGGGTGCCCATCCGGGATATTGTTTCCATCTGGGAACCTGCAGTAATCATCATCAAGGCCACCACTTGCGCCCTCTCAAACTGGATTTGCTGTTCGGAATCGCTTATGGAAGGTTAAGTCCAAAAGAACGGTGGAGGCCGGTTCCCGTTCCTCCATAGTGTGATACGAATAGTCCATTTGATGCCTTGTTTTTGTAGAATGCATATGGTTTTCAGTAGCCGTGGTGATTTGGGTGAAGCATGCATGCTCCAGGACCCCAGCATGTGGGAATAGTCTACAGTTTTTCACCTACATGGCTACAAAAAAAAAGAAAGAGTGAAGTAAACCACAATGTATTAGAGGTAAAATCAAAGAATATAAATGGTGAAAATTGAACAAGGTGATAGAAATTGTGAACTCACCAATTCGACCATCTCCTTTGTACCATGTCTTCTTGAAGTACTATAAAAACTGGGGTTGATCATTGAACTCCTCAAAGAAATTATTCAATAGTTGAGTAATGTTGTCTTCTCTATCACTAATTGCTATCATGATTGTGCCAAGTTTGTGAAAGATGTCCATTGCCCTGTCCTTGGATGTGTACTTATGTATGTTCTTCAGCCAAGCCCTTCAAACATGCCAAATGCATAAAAGAACATGATATCCAAAGACAACCCTAATAGACAATACAAAGGATATTGTTTAGTGTTGATTTACATGAAAAGTGGCATTAAAAATAAATAACAAATGAGAAAGGTACATAAACCAACCAAAAAATGCACTTACTATATGGCCTAAATTTTTGCAATGGCATCATCAGTCAGAAAAGCATTGATTCTTTAGTCGGCTTTGGCTCTTCTTCCATAGGCATGCATCATGTATAACCAACCAAAAATGTCTCAATCTTGTTTCACGCTCGGAGACTACCCATGCAACGAGTACACCACTTTGTTGCTCATCAAAAACAAGAAAAGTATACAACTCGTACTATAGACATAACAAGCCAACGTGATCATTGTCATGTATATAGCCAATAATTTCATTGAAAAGATAAAGAAGTATGTGTCAATGTTTCTAATGCCTCACCCCATATTTTTCAGTACAAAATATGGAATCCATGGAGATGATTGAATTGTGTGAGTGACAAACCATCATATCCAACATCCATGGAGTCTGAACCCCGATAATGAAAGGCCTCTCATTTCCATGGGGTCGTTGAAAGTGGAAGTTATCCTTGTCCTATGCATTCCACATTATGATACTTGATGAATTGTATTTGTGTTTCAATGTGTGAGTAGAGCGCACCTTTCACCAAGCATTCATTACATCCTTTCTTGTCAAGAATTCATCTCTCTTACTCATCATGCCATATAAAATAGGATCAGTGAGGTGTTTGTCCATTATTGCATTGACACTCACATCCATGAGCAAAAGACTTTCAATATAGCTTTTGCATTCTATGGATATATTAGGGGCGAACCTGACACACAAGTGTCTACTTGTGTCATCAATTCCATGGAAAAACTCACCATTGACATTGACGTGAAACATTTCTTTGAAGAGTAGATACACAACATTAGGTCTATCATACATAACCTTTGCAATGAAGTGGCATTGACAACCTCACTTTTTTATAAACATTCGTCATCTTTTCTGTGGTGGAGACTTGTTCCTCTAGTTTTTAGGACCGTATGCACACCAATAGCTACAAAGAAATCATCATCACATCATCTTCAAGCAAGAGATAATAAAATCATTGGACCATACACATGAATGTTGAAAGGTACAAACTTGTGCCACATAACTATTGTGTTGTAATTGTTGTCGTTGATGGGATTTGTGATGGTCTTCTCTTCTCTTTTTTTTTGGCGGATAAATGAAGCTTCAGAATCTTCAAGCAACCCTTCGCCATGAAGGAAATCATCAAGTATGCTATGAGGAATTGTTGCGACAAGGTTAGTGACCCCATCCTTTTTGATGGCAACATGAGTCCACTCCAAATTGCAAGAGGAAATGTAGACATTGAAAAATATCCTAGACTTGCTAATACCATTTTTCCTTGTCAATTCCCTTGTCTAATGTCATAAGTCTTCTATTAATTAAATAATTTTAATTATTTAATTAATTCATTTATATCTTTTTTATTTCTTCTTTTGATTAATTAAATATTTATTTAATTGTGTCACTAATGTCCTTTTCCTCTATAATTAAATAAAATTTATTTATTTAATTATCTATCCACTTTCTACTATAATTAAATAGTTATTCTAATTATTTAATTGTTCACTAGCCTTTCTCCCACAAATTAAATAAATTTTATTTATTTAATTTCTTACTAATTTGTCATTTTCCTCTCATTTTGAATTTAATTATTATTTAATTCAAAAATCAACTTGTCACATGTCTTCTTTAATTAAATAATGTTCCTATTATTTAATTATCGATGTCCCACTTTTGAATTAAATTATTATTTAATTCAAAAATCAGCTTGTCACATGTCTTCTTTAATTAAATAATGTTCTTATTATTAGTACTTGCCCTGAGGCATAGTACTATTGTAATGACTTTGTCTTTTTTAGTTAACTAGTTATTAATAATTTAGTTTTCAATCAATCAAAAATAATATTTAAACAAAAATTAAAATAAAATTCAATTTTGTAAAGTCAATTTGTAAAATATTTAACTTTACAATTATAAAAATTATTTTTTGTGCATATGATTGGTTAAAAAAGTTAGGTGTGTTATTGGCGGATAAAGCAAATTAAACATTTTTTTAATGAATGATTTTTCATTTTTTACTTTATAAAATCATTTCATTAAATCTTTCTAAAATAAATAAATGTTACGTATTTTGACATTTTTTGAGAATAATTTTTTGATGTATGTAGTTTTTTTTTATTAAAGAAAATATTACAAAAATCAATTAACTATTTTATAGAGATTTGATTCACACTATTCAAATAAAAATAAATAATTTTTTTTGTATTATTCTTTCCATTAAACTAATATCTTTATCTATGTTTTTAATATTTTATGGTATAATTTGATTATATGTGTTCTCCTTCTTCTTTTCATTAATAAGTTTTTTATCATGTATATTTTTATATTAATTTATATTAATATATATATATAGAGAGAGAGATTCTTCAAAAAAGTCATAACCTATTAAGTCTTTATTATATATAATATATAACCTAACGTAGGTAATATTAATATAGATTATATAATAACCTATATATTATACATATTATATAATATACTAATGTAGGTAATATTATTATATATTATATATATTATAACCTATTAGGTCTTTATTATATATGTAGAATTTATATATTATTTATATTTATATCTTATATTATTACAGGTAATATTTTGTAGGTAAATAAATTAACCTATATTATGTAGGTAGTATATTAATTTATATTATATATTTATACAATATATAAATAGGTTATTTTATTTTGTAATTCTCCTTTCATATATATTTACATATATTAATAAACTATCTTAATTGACTACTGTGTTAATTATAATATTATTATTATTATATTATTACTATTAATATAATTAATATAATAGTTAATCACTATATAAATAATTATAAAAATATTTAAAATATATTCATATTATAATATTATCTATTTATTTAGTTTATATAATATAATTTATAAATTATTAATATTAAATTAGAATATAATATATTTATTATATTAATAGTATATTTAACTTCAACTATAATATGAAGATTTCACTATCAAATTCAAAATCAACTAGAACCAATCTAAAAATTATTTTTAATAATAAATCATTTGATTATATAATGTTTAGCAAATATTTATTCTAAAGAACAAACTCAACTTCAACTTTATTAGCCATAATTATGTCTAGTACAAATAATTCATAAACTACTATCTCTCAATGATTGAGTTCATTATGCTCTCAATGGGTTCATTATATATATATATATTCAAATGTATTCAACTTATAACACCAAATAGTAAATATTTATTCCAATTTATTTTATTTGCAAATAGTTAACATCAAACAAATATTTACATTACATAACCAAAACATATAAAAAAACCAACGCTATTAATCAAACAAAACACAAAATACAAAAGTCAAAACTAAAATACAACAATTAAAAAAAATTACATTTAATTTTATTCACATTAATTAAACTTACATTTATTTTTATTCCAACTCTACAAATATCTAATTAGAATACTACAAAGGAAAGTACTCGCCACTATGTGGCACTTGTTTAATTATCCATGTCCCATTTTTGAATGAAATTATTATTTAATGAGAAAGTTAAATTGTCACATGTCTACTACAATTAAATAATGTTCCTATTATTTAATTAGTCATCTTCCTCTCAAATCAAATAATGTCCCACTTTTGAATGAAATTATTATTTAATGAGAAAGTCAATTTGTCACATGTCTACTACAATTAAAAAATGTTTCTATTATTTAATTAGTCATCTTCCTCTCAAATCAAATAATTTTATATTCATTTGATTTCCTCCACCAACCTATTTTTATGTGCCAATCTCATCAAATCTTATCTTCTATTGTCTCATTCATTTTCAACCATTGATTGAATTATTTTATAATTCAATCTTAGCCATTCATTTCTACCTTTGCCCTAACTTTTCCCTAACCCTATTTCATGCTACAACTTTCATTCTTAGCTATTGATTGACATAACTCTTTGAAATTCAATCTCGATCCTTCATCCAAATTTGTCTTTTCTATAAAAGACATTTATCTTTGTCATTTTGACATCTACACATTTTATGCTATCTAGACATCTACATCTTGAGCTAATGCAAGTACATGCTATTAGTGTGATACAACTATCTTCAATATTTACTAGGCATTGTCATAGGCTACTATTGCACACTCAAATATGAGGGCATCAAGTACATTCAAGCAAGATGGAGAAAAACAATGGAAGTGAAACAATGATGGCATGAAGACTTTTATGGTGATATTATTTTATATTCCATGTTTTTATGCTTATTTGTGCTCTATTGTTGGTTTAGGGTTATTTTTATGCTATTTTACATTTAACCATGGAATTTTACCCTGATTATAGGAAAAATGAGAGCATCCATCCCGTACAACTTGCACCTCTAGCTCGTCTTCCTTTTTCCATTTCAAATCTCTCCCCATTCTAGGTAAGGTAGGAATTGGACGAACATTTAAAATTTGAGTAGATTGTGTAAAACAAAAGAAAGAAATTATTCATTGAATCTAAATAAAATATGCTTACATTGTTGCCACCAACGTGAAACCAATAGGAGGTTGCCAACTATTGCTAAGGAAAATAATGAGATTGAACTAGCCATAAAATATGAAGTAAATGTACATTGGAAATCAGTGTGTAGCTCAACATGGGTCATCCCACAATAATGGGTTACACTTTTTGGCCAAACTTGACACTGAAATCAACATTTTTAGAAAAAACTTCACTTTCTGACACCTATAGTAGGTAAACTATTAGGAATTTGAAAATGATGTAAACTAGTGATTTGTGAGATTTTTTCTCTAGATTTTTAAATATATTTTTTTAAAATTTAAGATTCAAATTTTTTTGGTACATCCTCGCTGATAATAACTAGTTTTTTAATGATAAACAACATTTTTTAAAGTGATGTATTACCGACATGCACATAACCTCTTTTCTACAAAGAAAAGAGTACTGGGATTCTTTTAATTTAGGTTAGGCGGCAAATATCTAGTTAACTCATTTTTCATAACGTTTGTTAGTCTGCTATTTTAATTAAGTTTAGAGTCAAATAAATTCTGAATTTAGACATGAGTTGTTTGGGCTTTTTTTTTTTATATATTGAGAATTGACTCCTCTTTTTGTTTTAGAATGGGGACACCAATACCTAGAGTGATATATATTTTTCTATTTTTTTCTTTCTCAAGTTGGTAACCACAATGATTTTTCATTGAACTTGATGTTCGGTGAAAAACCTATGTTCAGTTAAACAAAAGAATAAAATGAAAAAAAAAAAATTAAATTTATAGTTGTTGGAAAGCACGTTTCGAGCACTACACTCCCCCAACTTGGTTTAGTAAGTTTGAATCCATTTGCACCTCCTTTTTGGGCTTCGATAGTAAAAAAAATACATAAAATTTGAAATGGTGGAGGGGAAAGAGAAAAAAGGGGGTTCAAATGAAGGGGGTTCATTCAAACCCCCCTTCTAATGAAGGGGGGTTCGAATGAACCCCTCTCCATTCTGCTAAAATTTTCCATAGAATTTTCCTCTAAAATAGCCTTCAAACGAAGGCTCCAAAAAATGCATTTAAACGGCTAATTTTTGGATTTTCTAATATTAGCATTTTTGATTTTTTATTATTTGCAATTGCTTTTTGTTTTCTTAAGTTTCTATTATGAAAGTATGTGAATTTTTTCTATATAAGTAAGAAAAAAATCATAGAAATTGTCAAAGATATTTTGGTTTTACAGGGCAAGCTTTGGAGGAGAATATCTGAAGAATTGTGAAAAATATTTTTGTTCTATTGGAGGAGAATATTGAAGAATTGTGAAAAATATTTTTGTTCTATTGGAGGAGAATATTTGAAGATCAGAAGAGGCTTTGGAGGAGAATATCTGAAGATCAAAAGAGGCTTTGTTCTATTCGAGGAGAAGATCAGAGGAATTTTCAAGCGATATTTTACAAAGAAGGAGATGGGAAACAAAAAAAAAGACAAAAGAAGAGTCAACAAAAGAATTCAACAGAAGAGGAACAAAGATTACGTGAAGAAAGCTTGCAAAGATATCATAGACGAAAACAAGGTATGCCAAACTTGAGCCTCTCCCAATATTATTCCTTTTGTATCCCTTTAACCTTCCATTTTATATTTTTATTCAAGAATTATGTAGGAGGATTAATTTATTTCTTTTGATCAACGTAAAATTTCCTATCTCAAAATTATTTAGTTTCATGCATTCTCTGTAGAAATTTAAGAGTGATAATATCTTAATTTACACTAGATTTAATATTACAACCTTGATTTTCTTTCTTTAAACTAACATGCATTTCCCTTCATTAGCCCCACACTTAAAGATGAAATAAATACCCAAAATGATTAATTACCATGAAATACCAAAAGCCTTTAATAGAAGACAAAAAAAGTGAATAGGTACTGAGCATTATTAATAGAAATCACAAGTGTGACATCATGAAAAAATTGATGAGAATAAAACAAAAGAGATAATGAAATAAATACCCAAAATGATTAATTACCATGAAATACCAAAAGCCTTTAATAGAAGACAAAAAAAAGTGAATAGGTACTGAGCATTATTAATAGAAATCACAAGTGTGACATCATGAAAAAATTGATGGTAAAATTGATGAGAATAAAACAAAAGAGATAATTAATTATCTGCAAAATTAACTACTGGCAAGCCATAGAAGGGGATGCAATTGGAATCTATCAAAGGAATATAGAAGGGGATGCAATTGGAATCTATCAAAGGAATACAAGAATCCAAGGAATTTTACAGTTGATAGAGAGAAACAACAACTTTCCAATCTTACAAAAAGTTAAGATGCTTCTCCATGAAGGTTGTGTCATCATTCTCCCTTCATCACCTTTACTTTGTGTCCTCTAGTTCTCAAGCTATGTTTGATCTAATCAAGAATGGAGTAATATTTCAATCTCTCTTGTAACATTTTAATGTTGTTGGCATTTTTCTTTATGGGGGCTCTACTAACTTTAATTACCCTCCTTAGAATAGCTTTGATCCATAAAATATTTCTCTAAAAATGTAATTCATTCACCACTCTTAGTGTTTTCCATTTTCAATTCACTAATTTATTCCATAACCTCGCAATGTTTGAAGAAAAGTTGTTCTTCTTTCATAGGGACAAGCACCTTTTCCTTGGAAGTTTCTTAGCCATTTAGATAGTTATTAGTTTCATTTTGTTGGTTTCAATGAAGAACCACTTAAGGATTGTATGATGGATGATAACCTCTTTGTTCATATCAATATTTTTATTTGCAATCAAGTTCACAATTGAAGCAACAACCTCTAAAGAGAGAGAATGGCATGGAAGATCAGCCAGTGAAATAGGAGGGCCAAGGCATAAATATTTCACTTTACCTCATCATCCAAATCAATTTCATCCTCCATTTTCACTTTACTC
>VDFB02066458.1:0-62139 GCA_007258455.2 Sequoia sempervirens
AAATCCATCTTTTTGTAATGAGTTTGTTAAATTTAAAAACATTCAAGAACCCCAAAATGGTTTGAAATTGATAAGCATAATAGAAATTCTTGAAGGCAAGAGGTCATCACAAACCATTTGGTTGTGGGCTTCAAAAAATTTCAATGAATGGTTTTCCAATAAGACATTAACCAAAAAATTCCAATTTTTTATACAATTACTAAAGATGTACAAAATGAGACCATTACTAAATAAATTTCAAAGATTCATGTAAACAAAAAGTTTGATCGAAATAATATTGTTGTTAAATTTTTTTTAATGCATTCAATTCTATTGTAAATAATAGTAAGGAAAAAGATAAAAGAGTTGCTCATAGAGTAATAACATCATTAGTAAGAAATTAAAAAATTAAAAAGGCTCAATTATTAAGGTAAACTTGTTTTGAATTAAGCCTAAATCATAAAACATTATCAAAAGTACTATCAATAAGATCATGATTAGAAAGTCCTATTGAAAATCATACTTGGGCTTTTAGCAGTAGGCTTCCATGAGTTGATAAGAAGCTAATTAATAGCACAAAGGATGAAATTCAACAATTTTGGCACTCTAACTCTAGATTTACATATGAGGTTGGAAACAACATTTTTTATACTCTACCTAGGCCATGATTATGTTATGAGTATGAAGAGTTTATGATAGAAATACATCCATTATTATTGAGTTAAAAGTAGGTTAAATATTATTTTTCTTAAAAATTCACTTTTATACAAATGTAGGTGTTTTGGAGAACAAAGCTATAGTATGAATAAGTGATTGACATTGATGGCTAAATTTCAAAATTGAGGGACATTCAATATAATTCATCAGGTGTTATAATATTCAATGCTTTCATTTGTTTAGTTAGTTTTAATCAATGTTGTATGATTTTATTAAACATTTTTGGCATATTTAAAATGTAGGTGTTTTGAAATTAGCAGTGATAGATCTAGCTCATTGAGAAAGGATATAGGTAGAGAGGAGAAGTGACCTTGACAAGGATTGAGACATGGATCACCTTAGGGTGGTAGATATGAGTGGAACATATCCATAGAGAAGGATAGGCTAAGAGGATAGATATAGGAGACAAATACCTTAGGGGCACCTTTTTAGTTGTGTGTATGCTCTACAGAGTGGATTTACTCATGAGTTCTTTGATGTATTTGAAGACACATTTGTACATGAGAACATAGATAATATGATATGGGAACTATTAGTTGTGTTGATGATGGGTGTGATATTTTATGTGTATGTTGATGATGTGCATGATATATATAGTTATATTTCTTGTATTTGGATGCTCATAGGTATGGATGTTCACAAATCTTATGTGTATGTCTAATGGTGGCATGTGGAAGGATAAATATGGCTATTGAAAAATTTACCATTATCTTGACAACTAATTATGGCTATATGATTATCTTATTGTAATGAACCTAAGTTAATTTGATAGATATTAGTGAAGTTGAATTAGGAAGCATGGATTGTGCTTTATTATACACATTTTACATTTAAAAATATGGGTCTAATTTTTGTGATATTGAAAGTCAGTTAAATTTCTTCAATAGTATATCCAAGGTATAGGGATATATTAGTGGTAGGAGTAGTGTGGGATAAAAAGAATGTGTAAAGGGAAGGTCTAGAAAGTGTGTGTAGTAATGGAAGGAGAAGTTACACACTATAAGGTTAGATTTTCATGGGATAAGGAGGAATGGTATGAAACATATCTACATATGGGGATAGTGCTGTAAATGAAATGGTGTGACATATATACCAAAAGGATGGGAGATAAGAGAAAATACTAGTGGAGAGAAAGGTGGGACATGGGTGGTGGATCCCATGGAAGTGGTAACTATAGTATGATAGGAGGAATCATTATAAGAGGATGAAGGGTAGATGGATGAATAGAGGGTACAACATTATTAAAATCCATTAGAGTGGTAATATTATGAATAGTATTAATTCCCTAAGGATAGCCACCTAATACATTATATAAATTACTAGCCAATGAGTGAGGATATTTAGGGTGGAGAGGTGCATCAATACGTAATTATCAATTTAGGAAAATATCTTGTTTAGCAACATATGTATCTAAATCATAGCCTTGATCATTATTTTTCATCTTCTTTAATGTGGCTCTTTATATGGTTGTCATTAGCTATTATATCAAAAAATGATTCAATCATCATTTTATTTGCTAGCCATATTAGAGTTAAGATGAAAACTCCATAAAACAAGATTTTAAAGGATATTAATTTAACTAGATAAAAGATCAAGGAAAACACTCTCAAACATGCAATATACCCCAATTGCTTAGACAATGCATATTTCCTAATAATGTGTGCAACTAAAAACTAATAACATGTAATGAATGGATGTAGGTGATAATAATTAAATAATCCTAATTGAACTAGGGTTGTCCCTTTTATATATTTAAGAAGTTGTAAGAGCATTGTATGAAATTGTAAGATGGGAATTACTTATGAAATGTTATATGACACATAAGAGAATAAAAAGGGGGGTTACACTAGAATATTGATTAGAATTATGAAAATCATCAAGATCATCTTAAATAATGGGTTTGAATATCTCAAAAATGGAGTGTCGGTTATGAGGAGGAGGATTTGAATTTTTTTGACAAGATGTAAAGCATTTGTTAAATACATCCTATAAACCAAGTCAAGGAATATGGTGTTGGAATTTGTGCCAAATTTGGTGCCATTTTTAGGTCATTATTTTGGCTCATGGCTTTGGTAAACCACACTTGGTTTATGGTTTAAATTTTTCCTATTTATGGGTGTTTGAGATGGAGAAAGCATAATGATTTTATAGGTATCATCATGCTACTAGAAATTACTCCATATGAATCACATGTTGATGATACTACTATAGGGTATGCACATGAATATTTTATTGTAAATGATATTATTATCAAATAATATAATTGGTTCATGTTTTGGTTGTGGGATTTTTCTTCAAGAGGATTTTCCCATGTACATAATTATGTTATAAATTTATAATTTATACATTTTTCTTGTAACTAAAATTAAATCTATTTTGCATATTTATCTCTTGATAGGTTAATATGGACATTTTTAATGTTACAAATGATACAATTTGTGGTTCTATTTGAACTTCATAACTTTATATTGTTTGTTTCCATATGCTATTAAGTTCTTATATATGTTTCACTTGGTCTTTCCATTTAGGAGCAGGCTATCCATAGCTTTGATTGTTGAAATGGGAAGGCATATTTCATTTACACATAGAACATAAAAATGTATGCAAAATGGGGAAGCAAATTCAATTTGAATTCAACAAATTTGAAAACACTTTAAAAAATTCCAAACAAATCCAATTTGAATTCAACAAATTTGAAAAACATTGCATCTAGGGTTTCAAAATTTAACATATCAATGCATTTTAAACTCTAAAAAATTTGAATTTCAAATACCTGGTGCTCGTTATGGAAGTCAGGTTGATGAAGTTTGGAGAGACCAAGTTGAAGTAGTGTTCGTCGGAAAGAAGAAATTAGTTCACTCACCGTCATGGTCTCGATTCGCCGCACGCAAGGAAAGCAAGTTCTGGTAATTTTAGAAAGTGATAGTTGAAATGTGAGTTTTTGTTTTTTTGTCATATGTAAAGGGGTTTGGTCAAACCTGGGTTCGGCCGAACCCCTTTAAATATGATTTTTTTTAATTTAGGGTTTAGGGTTCGGTCGAACCATAGGTTCACCCGAACATAGGTGTTCGATCAAACCCTTAATGAGGTTCGGTCGAACCATATGGTTCAACCAAACCCCTTGAGTTTGAGGAAAAGGAAAAAAATGAAATTTCCTTCCTCATATAAATTGTAAACCACTATTCTGAAGTGTCCCCTTGCATTAGTGAAAGTGCATATAGGTTGTATTTTTGCATCTTGCATCATTGAATTTCACTTGAAATATGTAATTGCACTTATTCTAGACATCATACAAATTAGAAGCCTTGACATTCAATCAGAATTTGTTGAATTTGGTGCAAAAACCCTGATTTCGAACTCATTCGCCCCTCTAGGCAATTTAGTCCCAGTACAAGTTGTTTTGCCTGCTTTTTGAGAATTATGTGTTGTGTATTTTTTAGCATTTTAACCCTTCACAAACCTTGAATGGGACTCATACACCCATATGGGTGAATTAGTCCCAGATCAGACCTAAAATTGCCTTTTACATAACTAAAAACATCATTTATGTGTTTCTGTTTGCTGCTATTAGCTATCTATTTTAGTTTGTTGTGTTTTAGTTTCTTTAATTTCATTAAATATAGTTGAAAGGTGGAAAATTTTTTGTTCTCACACCTTTAGGGTTTAGGTACCTAAAATGGGAAATTTTCACATTCACTCAAGAACAAACCCTTGAGATCTCAATGCAAAGGAGAAAGAGATCTTGCAAGAGGGTTGTTCTAGGGGTTGAATATGATCTAATAAGGGGTTCACCACCAAGTTTAGACTTGGAAACAACAATGAAATGCAAGATGAAATGTAAAACCCTAATTGAATGCAAAGTAACTCTAAATGACCTAGAGAAGTGAATGAAATGAAACAGAAAAACACAAAACAAAATGTGTGCACCTGGAAATCTAGAGAAGGTTGAATGGAAGTCTAAATCATTGAAATTTTTTCTTTTAATGCTGATTGGGACTCATTCGCCAAGCTGGGCGAATCAGTCCAGTTTCTCAAAAACTGTGTAGGAACATGTTTCAGACAAAAGGGTATCTAAATCTGCAAAATCTTGAAAACTGACTAGAACTAGGACTCATTCGCCAGAAGTGGCGAATCAGTCCAGTTGGGATTTTCTGCAACTTCAAAAGTTGATTTTTCTCTTCTCTATCTACTCTGTCCTTCTTGATTGGTTTCCGGATTTGAATATCTGATTTGCAACCTGTAGGTGCTCTTCAACGTTCTCCAAGGCTTGATGACAACTTTGACAACTTTGAATGAATTGCAACTTTCTTCCAATCTTGCTCCTTAGGAAATCTGCAACCTAGCCCTACAAATCACACACAAAGGAGAGGGAAAAATGTTGTTGGGTTAGTGGATAAGGGTTTTCCTTGGTCAAACCCTGTTTTGGAAATCAATACTTGAAATGAAATGAAATATGAAGGAAGAATGATGAATGAACAAATAACAATGTTGCAACTCACCAAACCCTTGCAATAAAGTGCTACAAATATGCTTGAAATGGTTGCAATGGATGTGGTTCTTGACTCTTGCTTGAATGATGTTGATTTTGAATGAAACACTTGCTTGAATCATAAACCCTACATCACAATTGTTAGCACAATAACAGACATGGTATATGAAATCTTTGACATGATGATTGATGCTTGAATGTTGCTCTAAAATACTTGATAATCTGCCCTTGAATTCTCTTGAAGACACTTGAATGCTCTTGTGAACTCAAAATTGCTATAAGAATGCTCATTCAACTTGCTAGGTCACTTGATTTCTTGTTAGGAGAAAATGAGTGAAAGAAACTTGTATTTATACTAAATTATGCAAGAATTCCCAAAATTACAACACTACAAGTCGACATCAGATCTAGGAGGATAAAATCCTGCCAAAAATTTGAATTTATTTTAATTTTGGGCCACATGGACTCATTCGTCCAAATGGCGAATGAGTCCCATTAGGCATAATGTATGGGACCAAAAATCAAAAGTGCTTAGAAATGTGTGAAATCTAGTTCGGGACCAAAAGACCTAGGTGGGACCCATTCGCCCAAGGTGGCGAATGAGTCCTAGATCACTAAATTTGGGCCACATAAGCTAGAAACACTTGAATTATGATTAGGTAATGATTGGTGTCAGGATTATCCTAAAAAATATGCAATAAATGAGGCTTGTGGATGCAAAATAGGGCCAATTAAAGCATAATAAATTCCAATTATTAATGACAAGCCTAGAAAAGTGTGAAAGTGTGTTACAACACTTTACAACACTTTAAACAAGGTAAGATTAAGGTTAAAAATATGTTTATTAGGTGCAATTGATTAATAAAACCTTAGAAAAGTGTGAAAGTGAGTTACAACACTTCACAACACTTTAGCAAGATACCATTTAAATCCATTAGTTCACAAGGGCTCAGGACCTAATGTGAATGTTTCATCCACATTACAACACTAAATCAAGGCAACATTAAGCCTGAATTCACAAGGAGGGCCCAAACAAGCGTGAAATTTCCCCGACAACATTTTTTGACACTACACTAGCTTAATTTTCTTCATTTAGGGCATTGCCAAATTTCAAAATTGCATTTACAACACTTCATTTTCAGATTGTTTCATAGTGTAATCAACAAGTTACCTTGTTTATAATTTAAAAATTTCATTCCATTCTAGGTAATTGCGTTACATTTTAAGTCTCTTTCCATTTTGAGTTTGTATAGATTACTTTTCACAAATTTTAGTATCTATATTTTCCAAGTTTGCAAAGAAAGAGTTAGTCAATAAGCATGTTAGTCATTCTTTCAATACATTTCCTAGTTATGAGAGTCTCTTAGTGCAAGAGGATGAAAATGTTGATGCTTGCCTTAAACCTACAACCCCTCTTATCTCTCCTATTTGTGGGAATGATAAAAATTCATGATAATCGTAGTTGCTCTTCTCTGAATACCTCTCCTACATGTGACAAAGGTATCTTGGTGAAAGAAGATGCAATCATTGAAAATCATGAAAAGTCTTACTTGTAATTCTCCTCCTCCTCCTTGGGAAGATATTATAGCACAAGAGAACGAGATCATAGACACATTTCTAAACACCACCCTACCTAATTTCCATTCATCCCTTGATTGTGAGAATGTTTCAATGAAAGAGGATGTAGTTGTAAGGAATCATGACAATCATATTGTAAGTGAGGATGATAGGTTGGTGTTAGATGATCGAACCTTTAAGATCTATGACAACCCTCTTTATGTTTCCTCCCCTACCTATCCTATTTTGGAAGACATTATGGGACAAAGGAATGCAATTATGGACAATGATGACAATCACATTTGTTCTTCTCCTAGTATCTTTCCTAGTTGTGAAGAAGATACTTAGATGTTAAAAAATCCAATCGATGAAAGTCATGAAAATATTAGTTTCCTCTCTTCCCCTAGGGAAAACTTTATTGAACAAGAGAATACCATCATTGATAAGCAAGACAATCCAACCATTGATAACTCCCTTACTTGTGATGAAGTCACTTTAGAGGAACCAAACATTGAATGTCATGAAAATCTAGTTTGTTGCTCTCTGAAAAACTCTCCTACTAGGGAAGATATCATGGTGGAGGAAAATGAGAACATTGTGACTTCCTTAGATGATGGTGAAAATATGACACTAGACTCCCCTTCATTAGAAAGACATTAAACCGAAACTGCTGAGATTATGAATGCACAAGTGTCCATTAGATCCCCCTTGATTAATGGACCTCCTACATACCATGTGGGACATCCTAAGAATCCTCTAATTCTTTACCCATCCTCACAACAACCACAAACTCAAAACAAACCCGAACTTATCCTTTACCCACCTAAGAATAATGTTTCACAAAAGTCAAGTTATAATACCATTGCTCATACATATAACACTAGAAACAATCCACAACCAAGAAAAACACCTTGAACATCCCTCCCATTGCCTAACCCTATCTTGCCTAGTGCCCCTTGTTTTCCTTCACACAATGAAAATGAGTACAATCTTGTTGAACAACTAAAGAATATTCTTGCTAAGATATCATTATGGGACCTTATTCAAGCCTCCCCTCATTATCATAACATGATCCAAAGTTCCTTACAATAATTTCCTCCCCCCTAATGTGCAATCAAATGAAGTAGCATCCCAAATTCAAGCTATAACTTCAGTCAAGATGAGTTACCCTCGCTAGAAGTGAAAAAACAAAATGACACTTTCATGATAATAGCTAACTATGATGGGTGGGGAATAAAAAGAACCCTTGTTGACAATGGCTTCACCCTTAATGTGTGTAGTGTGATCCTTTTGGATAAACTTGGCGTGGATAAATAAAAAAATCAACCTGCCTCTTTATCTATTAGTGGGTTCGATAACGTGGAAAACTGACCACTTGGTGTGATTACATTATCTATAATAGTTGAAGAAGTTACATTACAAACCCCTATCCATGTTATGCCTCATGATCTTTCATAAAATATTCTCTTAGGTAGACCATGGATCCATGCAATGAATGGAGTGCCTTGAACTCTTCATCATATAATGCAGTAAGTCTAGAATTAAAAAGTGGGTATAATCAAAGCCGACCTTGAACCAAAAATTTGTTTGAACATTGAGAAAGGCAAGGATAATCCTTTGGCAACATTAATACCAACTACACAAGTGGAACCCATGCAAGACAATCATATTGAGGAAGCCACAACGCTATTAGAAGATGATTGGGGTTCCTTAGATTTCACAACATTAATGGGTGAATACAAGATCATAAACAAAGACTTTGAAAAGGGAAAAGAAAAAGTAGAAATGTCAACACAAAATTCAGAAGACCCTTCGAAAGCATCCACCTCAACCACTTTAGAAAATGAAGCAAATTATATAACAAACTTTGATGAAGTTGATTATGAACAACCACCAAATCCAGAAGAAATGAAAAATCTTTATGGAAAAGGTTATGAACTTATGAAACAACTTGGATATATTGGAAAATGATGTGGTTCTAGAGAACAAGGTATTTGTGTCCCTATAGAGCCTAACATCCAAGGAACGACTAGTGGTCTTGGTTATTGTCCCTCGAAACAAACAAACAAGCCTTCACTCAATGTCAACACTATTACAAAAGATTTTCCTAAGCCAACTCTACCATTAGTGCATCCTAAACTGATAGACACTAGTGGTCTTCATTATGGTCCTTTGAAAGAAACAAATAAATATTTGCTTAATATCAATGTCATCACACAAAACACTAACGATTGGAGTTTGTTAGATTTTACATCCTTCTTTTAAGGAGAGAAAAAAATCTCACAATCTAAAAAGTCTTGTCTAAGTATGACATATTGTACTAAACAAGAGATATCTTTGTTGAAAAATAAAGCAACATCTTCTACTTTTGATTAAGAGAGTATCTTGTCAAGATTCCTCCAAGATCGTTTGATATCCCTTCCTCTAATAACACAAAAGAAATTTTACTACAAGAGTTCATTTTGTGCATATCATAGAGTTCAAGGTCATTCTACTAATGAATGTAAGGCTTTGGGTAACAAAATCTAACATCTTAAGGAGTATGGTTCTCTTCCTTGTGTTGAAGCAACTAGTTCCTCTAATTGATACTTATTTTCATTCTACTATATCTCTCATTAATCATCTCAGCTAGCCCTTGTCTTGCACTAAGTGGGGGCAAGGGGGTTAGGATAGACTTGTCATCGTATTACACTTGTTGTTGCCTCTTTTGGATAGTTGATCGCCTTCCATGCATATATAGGAGAAAGCTTGGGATGTGGATGACATGCCTTAAGTTGGATCGCGTGTGATGTACTAAGTTTTTGGGGAAACCCCTTATTCATGATGTAGTTCAATTCAAAAACATATGACTTGGCATAGGGCTTTCTAAATAACCTCTCATGTCTTCTTCTACTTTAAAGAAATTGCTCACAACAATGGTGTTAGAAACCAGTTTAAAGAGGGGGAATACATCGACACTCATGTTTCATTGTGAAATTTCCTTTATTCTTGCAATGCTTCCTTTTCTTGGTGGTTTCATTGGGTTTGATTTACTCCGAGAGCGTGATATTGGTGTAGGGGCATCAGGAGCCTCATTAAGCATATTTTTATTATTTTTGAGTTCTAGGTTGTTTGTGTGTTTTTGTGTCTAATAAGGTCATTTATGACCATTTGGAATCATATGTATTCATTTTGGAGCGTTAATTGGTTTTTTGATTAAAAAGTGTAAAAAGTTGTCATGTTGCTCAAAAGTTGTCATGCAACTTTGGAAAGGTGTCAAAAATCAAGAAATAGTTACATGCAAATCAAGAAACTATTGCAAAACAGTTGGGATTGGTTGGAAATGTAAGAAAACACCCTCCAAAGTCGAATGGAGAGTTGGACAAGCCGATTTTTGAAGTTTTTTTGAATGAAAGAAAGTTTTTGTGTGTTTTTCCAATGTTCTAGTCTATTCTTCTTTCTTGTATGGCCTGTACGGCCCATGCAGTGCTCTGAAGACTATTGGATTTTGTTAAGTTGTGAATCTACTTTTTTTTGTTTTTGATTCATCAATTTTGGTCTAGTATAGTGAAAGTTATTGTATTTTTATTGAGGACTGGTAAAACCCTACCTAGGGTAACCAGTGAGCACAAAAAATGATGTAAGTTGGTCTCCCACAGGTGGAAAATCTCCACAATGGGTAGTGAGGCTTGTATATATGTACTTTATCTTCTTCTAGTTTTGCAGGGGCCCAAGTTGAGGGTTGCACATGCTTCTAATGGTTTGTAGGTCTGATATTATGTATGTATCAGAATGTGAAGGTAATGAAAGGTAGTTTGTATTCCTTCAATGCAAAGTTTAATTTTTTTTGTGATTGGAAAAGGTGTGGAGAGTCTGTATGAAGGTATTATAGACCTATTCAAGGATTTTTTGAGCTTTCTTGGCATTTATATGACAAAATGTCACGACTATCCCAAGTAGATTGCATGAGACATTGAAGCCCTCAAACTGTGACTAGTCAAGTGTGAACCTTTTTTGGTGTGTGTGGGCCTTAAAACCTCCTTGAAAGCACTTGTATGCAAGGCATAAGGGTTCCCACATTAGGGGTTAAGTGTTAAAATAAAACCATTTGTTCTTGTTGATTCTTAATCCAATGAAGTTGTCTCTACTAGGTGCAACAATACAAGGAGTTGCAAGCCAATGAATTGTTGTATGGTTGGGTCATCACCACATAGAAGTGTCCAAGATCATGTTCAAAGATCTTTCAAGCCTCAATACCAAGTTATAAATTGTGACAAGGTGTACTAAGATACCCCTTTTGTTGTTGCCTATGAAGTTATTAAGGGAATGCTTTGAGACAACCAAGTTTTATTAAGCTCTATCCTTCCTCTGCATCAAATTGGTATCAGAGCAAGGAAAATCAGTAAGAGGGTATAAATAAGTTGATTTGAAGTCAAACCAAGATTCCTCCAAGGGTGAATGTGTAAAGAATAATCAGAGAGGTGAAAGATTCTCTTGCCCCAAAATTGAGAGCCATAAAGGAAAGCCTTGATGCAAGACTCACATCAGTTGAGACCAACTAGAGAAGATGAGTGATCACAAGAGATTTGAGTGACCAGAAAGAAGAAGTGGGTGAAGAAGAATAGGAAGAAGAAAGAGATGTTGAAGAGAAGAGGTTGGAGAGATTGCTAAAGGCAGTTAAGAATGATGGTTCCAAGGTAAAAGTAGAACTTCTAGTATATTCAGGAAGTCTAAATGGAGAAGAATTCCTAAATTGGATAGGAGAATTAGAGAAGTATTTTGAGTTTGAAGAGATACCTGAGGGGCCGCAAGTGAAATTGGAAAGAACAAAACTAAAAGGACATGCATCCCTATGGTGGGATTATGTACAAGAAGAGAGGAAAAAGAAAGGAAAAGCAAAAATTACATCTTGGGACAGAATGGTTGCAAAATTAAAAAAGGTAAATTCCTACCTAGTGATTATGCCACTCAGCTATATAGAAGGTTGCAAAATTTGAAGCAAAAAGACATGGATGTGAAGACCTGCACAAAAGAGTTCTACAAACTAAGCTTAAGGTTAAATTGCAAGGTATTTGAATGGGCTAAAGTATAGCCTACAAGATGAACTAAGTCTCACAAGCCCAAAAATTGTAGAAGAGTGCTATTAGTTGGCCATAAAGGCTGAAGAAAATTTGAAAAGGAGACAAGAAAAACAAAGTAGAGGCAGGGGAAGGACAAATTTATGAGGAAGGGAGACTTTTTCTGGTAGAGGATAGTCCCAAAGGTCTCAAGGAGAGACAAGTAACTCACAAGAACAAACATCAGATTCAAGGGGCAACTTTAGAGGAAGAAGACCAAATTTTAGAGGCAAATTTGGAAGTAGAGGAGGCTCAAGTGGATTCACTAGAAAGTTTTATAAATGCAATAAATTTACAATCCATCAAGCATGGTTGTGCCTTGAGGAGCAACCATCTACTTCTTTTAAGGGTGAAAGGAGAAATCAGATTGTACAAGGTGGAGATGATGCTAAAAGTGTTAATTCCCCATCACAAAATGCAAAACTAGAAGTTGGAGAGTCCTTATTGATGAGAAGAACCTTGACTAAAGTGCCCGTGGAGAAGGAACCACCTCAAAGAAATCCACTCTTTAGGACTACATGCAAATGCCAAGGTAAGTGTTGTAAAGTTGTCATTGATTCGGGAAGTACTGAAAATTTGGTTTTAGTTGAAATGGTAGAGAAGTTAAAGTTGCAAAGATTGCCTCATGCCACTCCATACAATGTTTATTGGTTAAAAAAAGGGCAACAAGTGTTAGTGAATGAACAAACTTGGGTAGAATTCCATATAGGGGGTTATAAGGACAAGGTCTTGTGTGACATCATCCCTATGGATGTTTGTCATGTGCTTCTTGGTAGACCATACCGATATGATAGAAATGCCAAACATGATGGTAGGAAGAACACATATGTCATAGAGAATGATGGAGTTTCATATACTCTAACACCATTGAAAGATGAAGATAAAACACCATAAGTGGAATCCAATGTGATGTTGGTAGGAGAGAAGGAATTCATAAAGGCTATGGAAGAGGAGAATATGGGTTTTTCCATCATAGTCAAGCCTAGGTTTGTTGTGACAACATCAAAGAAAGAAGAGTTGCCTTTGGAAATTCAAAACTTGCTAAAGAAGTATGTTGATATAATAGTGGATGAACTCCCAAACACATTGCCTTCAATGAGGGACATTAGTCACCACATTGATTTCATACCAGGCGATATTTTTCCTAATAAGGCAACATCTAAGATGATACCACATCAGAATGAGGAGATTAAGAGACAAGTCCAAGAATTGCTTGATAAGGGGATAATCAAGGAAAGCCTTAGTCCTTGTTTAGTTCCCACTGTCCTAACACCAAATAAGGGAGGTTAATGGTGGATGTGCACTAATTCTAGGGCCATCAATAAGATTATAATTAGATATAGATTCCCCATTCCATGCATGGAAGACTTGATGGACTGTCTAGGTGGAGCATGCTACTTTTCCAAAATAGACCTCAAGAGTGGGTATCACAAAATTAGGATCAAACCAGGGGATGAATGGAAGACAACATTTAAGAAAAATGAAGGGCTTTCTGAGTGGCTTGTGATGCCTTTTGATCTCTCAAATGCACCCCACACCTTCATGAGGTTGATGAATGAAGTTCTCAAGCCTTTTATCGGTAAGTTTGTAGTGGTTTACCTTGATGACATTCTTGTTTTTAGTAAAACTAAGGAAGAGAATTTGCACCATTTGGATTTGGTTTTAAGAAGATTGAATGAAGAGAAACTAATGATTAATTTGAAGAAATGTGAGTTTATGAAGACAAAATTGGTATATCTTGGTTTTGTGGTTACAAAAGGCACCTTGAAAATGGATCCAAGCAAGGTTGAAGCTATTCTAAGTTGGCCTCCACCCAAATCAGTTGTTGAGGTAAGAAGTTTCCATGGTTTGGAAATTTTTTATAGGAATTTTATTAAGGGTTTAAGTCATGTTTGTGCTCCAATCGTTGATACCATAAAGGGGGATAAGAGAAAGAAGTTTTTTTGGACTAGTGAGGTTGAAAAGAGTTTTGAGTATTTGAAAAAGAGGGTATAGAAATCCATATTAGACTTACCATATTTCAATAAGGTGTTTACTATTGAGTGTGATGCAAGTGGCTATGCCATAGGGGTAGTGTTGACTCAAGATGGCATGCCCATTACCTTCTTTAGTGAAAAACTCAATGAGGCTAATAAGAAATACTCTTCCTATGTGTTAGTGCCATTTCTGGTTCTCTCATTGTCTAGTTGTGTACTCTGGTTTTTTATGATAAAAACTTTAGCTATGGGGTGTTTCTCATTTTGGCACGTGGGACAAGTGGGCTCCCACGAGGGTTGAGCTCAGCGTGTTTGAATTCACTTTTGGTGGGTGTTTCTCCCTCTGGTTCTATTTGAACTGTAAAATTTTGCAATTTTCATAATCAATTGCATCCATGAGTGTTCAAATTGAGCCCTTGTCATTAGCATATTGTCCCTTCCTCATATTTCCTCGCTCATTTTCTATCATGTGATCCATTTGAATCCATTGTGTCATGCATATATTTCATTCTGGTTCATGTCGGCATAGGTACCCAATTGTCTTCCCAACCTATGTATGTTCCACTATTCTTTATTGCAGGTTGTTGGCGAGACATTCCTCTTGTTGTGGCGACGGCGGGAACCCTTATCGGCGTATCTTCTGGCTATCGGGCAGGACTCTTGCCAAGTTTCTGATGTCTCGGCGACAGGTGCATTTTGTATTCTATCGACATATGTTTTGTATTGCGGCGGGAGGTCTTGGCGAAAGGGTCGGGTCTTGCCAACATGATTTAAAGTGGCACTTGGCAGGAGTTCTCTCTTCTCTCGGTGACCTAACATGCTCGGTTGTTTCGGCATAACTTTTCACTCTACATAGCGTCTCACCGAGGATTTCATGTTATGGTGATAGGTGGACTCTGTCGGTGAGAGAACCATTTTGTCTTGGCGAATGTGAATGACCTTGGATGATTTTTGGTGAAGCAAGGAGTTCTCTACATAACGTCTTGCCGAGGGGTAAAGGCTATAGCGATATACATGATAGGTGCTCTTCGGCAAGAGAAGCAAAAGGTTACGGTGACATAACAAAAGGGTAAAAGATATGCTTTCGGTATGACAAATGGCTTTCGACGTAGTGTCTCAGCGATTGTGGTTGGCTATACTGAAATGTAAGAAGGGCATGGGGCTACTCCTAGGCTTCGATATAACAATTGGAGTATCATAGCAACTTGAAAGAAAATGATGTATTCGGTGAAGCTTGGTGAAGTCTCTAGGATGTCACCCCGAGGTCAAGATGTCACAACAATATATGAAGAGAAGGAGGAACGCTCGGGGAAAGGACTATGTGGTTGATATTATATCTCACCGACCTAAGTATGTCACAGTGACTGTGATGAATAGGGGCACGTAGGGAGAGCGATTGAATTGCCTTCGGCATGGTGAGGTTAATGTCTCAGCGACTGTTTCGATGATGAATAATGGTGCACTCGGTATCCTATGTGGACTTCGCTGGGATGTTACGCTGACCCACTGGCCTCTTGCCGATGGTGGTAGCCTACTTCAATGGCTAATGGAGATTTAAAAGGCAGTCATCTGATCATGGATGATCGACGACCCAGATTCAATTTCACATGTTTCAGGGTTTTTGTTATGTTCGTGTGCAAAGGCCTGGAGCATTCATGGCTACGGATGGAAGGTTGTTGGACCCACCGAGCCAACATTCATGGCGATGGCGCTGGGACAAGGACGACATGGCCCGAGTATGGACGCGCAGATTTGGTGGCAGATTTGGTGTAGGTTGATTGATCTCTATCCGTGCGAGAATGTCCCTCCTAACAGAGACCCGACCAGAGGCATTTATGAGACCAGAGAAGTTGTTGAAGGTCACAGCAAGGGTTTTGATTGGTCACGATGCAGTTGGGGTCTGACGTGGCATGTTGATGTAGCTCTGAGCTGGATGGCGATCCCAAGACTATTTAAAAGGAATTTTTGAATCATTTGTAAGGGTCTTCGGCCAGAAATTAGAACAAAATCTGAAGAGAAGAGCACTGAGTCACAGTGTCAAATTATTGTCATAATTTGAGGTCTAGGTTTTGTAGTCTGTAAAATATGAGGTCTTGGACACATGTATGAGTCTGAATGTATAGATTGAGGTCTTTAAGTCTCTCCTTTGTATTGTGCGTATGGATTGTTAATGAAAGTTGATCAAGGATTATTTCATTAACCATTTTAATGTAATGTTTTATTGTCTGTTCTGGTTGTTGCTCTTATTCAAGGAATAAGTTAAATGCTTTAATCATATCAGAGATTCACATGTATGATAGGAGGATTTGATAAGTAGTCTTTTAGATCTGATCACTAGTTGTGAGACTAATAAGGTTAGTTTCACATAGACTTTAATGTCCAGAGTAATGTTTCCTTCTACTTGCAAGGTATTGTGACTCCTAGCCCAAGAATAATGGAACTAATTTGATATTTGTTGTATGTCTTTAGGGTTCTAGTCTTCTTGCTGAAGATCAATCATTTTATTTAATCAATCTTGTTTGATGTCTTTCCCTACCTCCTTGTTGCTTCAAGTATTGAGCTACTGAGAATCTAGCCCCATTTGAGGTCCTCAACGCTTGGCATCAGAAGTTATTTGCTATAAAAAGCAATGTCTATTCTTATTTGAGGCATTGTGTGGGTATACCCGCCCTGGTTCTGCAGAGGCTAAAGTGCAGAAGATATCTTGATCTTGTTAGTTGGTCCAGGTCCTCCGAGCTGCCCTTGATTGGAGTTGGCTACTCCATAGGTAGAATAGGAGACCAACCTGGTTTACAAGAAAAAACAACCAACAAGATGGCGACTCCACTGGGGAAATACAAAAAGAAGAGAGAACAAGAGTAGAAGTTGAAGCCATCATAGCTTTACGGTGTGCCTCCTCCTCTTGTCAAATATCTTGAAGAATCCAAAAATGGATTATATCAGTGTGCAATAGAGTCATATTTGTTTGCCATGTTGGTTATGTTCAAAGTTTGAAGAATCTCAGGCCTGGAGAAAGTTTTGTTGCAGTGAACCTGAAATATTTATGGTGCTCTGCTGGTGGAACGAGCTCAGAGAAGGATTTATATGTAAGTGAACTTCATACCATTTGAAGTTCAGTCCTCTGCAAAAGAGGTAGCGACTCTGTCAAGGTAAACCCATTGAAGATTTGAAGAATGTTCCAGGGATGCAACGTTTCCAGGTATTCTTCATGCTTTTTGAACATTTAAAAAAAAAACTTTATTCCCCTTTATTTGGTGAGATCAAGCACTGTCATCAGGGGATATTTGAATATTGCAATTGGATAGTTATAGAGGGATAGGTTTCATTTGCAAGATGCATTGTTGTCCCGATTCTCCCTCTACAAGCTATGATACCATGCTTAGGGCATAGTCTTGTCTTCATAAGAGGGCATATGATAGTGAAAGGTACAACCCTTTGGATTTTGATAAAATCCAGGGTTACCCACATCCTGCCCCTAGGGGAATCAATAAATATTTACCCAAGTTTAAAGGTGGTGTTGAGGAATCAGCATCAAGACATATGTAGTTTTTTATTGATTTCATTGGAGAATATCAGGTTGAAAAAGAGGATGTGGTCATGAAGTTGTTTGTCAGATCTTTAGAAGGTGTGGCTGATGATTGGTTTACTTGCTTACCAATGCACTCCATTGATTCATGGTATCAGCTCGGGAATTTGTTCCTTGATACCTTTGATGATGCTTTATCAGATGATGAGGAAGTTGTCTTTGAACAACTTGCAGAAGTGATGCCCCAAGCAGAAAATCAGAGGTTGAGTCTCCCAAGCCAAGAACCCGAAGAGGAACATCAGTTGGACTGGCTCTTTGAAGAAGGGAGGTGTAATTGGCAATGTGATGAGACAATTAAGCAATTCAAGTGCACAAATGGGTGCAGTCTTGACACAAGTCTTCATGAGGAGACAAATGAAGTTGCTGATTCAGGGAGTGCCCTTGAGGATATCAGATTTGATTATGAGGATGTGGAGTTTCATTCTCATGAAGGTAATCTTTTTGAAGATACCTTGGGATATCCTGGTTTACTGCTTGGTGTTGCATCCAGTCTGTGTGAAGGGCAAGAAGAGGAAGAAGTGGTTGAGAGGATAGGTCAAAATAGTAACCTACTAAGTTGTAAACAAATATTAGATTTGCTAACCACAGAATATCAAAGGTTTGCACAGAACAATTCTAGGTTGTTGTGGGCAACTCCTATCGACCTTGACAGTGATGATGACCTACAAGATGTAAGGTATGATGCAAGTGATTGCGATGCCCCTTCTAATGGTGATCTTGCAGATCATGATGACACTAATTTTAGTCTGAAATTAGATTGTGCTTCTGAACCAGAGTTGCTCAATGATGAGCAAGATTGGGATGATGATGATAGTTGGACAACCCATGAGGATGAGTTAGAGTCCTTTGGTGACTCTCATTGCTAGCATGATGAAGAACATAGCCAAGTGAAAAGAGGAAGTGGGAGTAGTAGTTTAAACCATCATTGCACTAATGATGTGCCTCTTCCTACTAAAAATGATATAGAGCAGTTGCAAGATGTGTTGAATGGTGAGTGTATCCCTTTGTATACACTTGATGAAGTTTTCACAGAATGTGACAATATGCAAAGCACTGGAGCTAGTTGTTTTCAGCTTCAGGGTAATGTAAATAATGAATATGACAGCCTGTTTAGAGGTACTAATATGTTTTATCAGGTAGCTATTTGTGATCAGACTATGTTTTCATATGATCTTAATCAGTATTCACAGGTATTGCCACATGACACACAATCAGACAATGAAGAGTGTGGCAATGATAAAGTTTATTGGATCTGGTTGCCAATTGAAGATAAAACTAAATAGAGAGTAAAGTTTCACTTGTACAGAGGCAATCAGGTGCTTGTGTTTGGCAGAGGCAAGCATGAGTTAGGAGATACCAGCTCATTCTGTAGAATAGTATTTGACAGGGGTAAAAGCTGGCTCTTAATTTTCATTAGGTGGCCTAGTGTCATCAAATTAAATAAAGAATTAACAATGTGACTCTTGAATTTCCTGTTCATGGACAATTCTCGAAGTGGTGCTTCATCTGAAGCATTTCTTTTTCCATGAACAGTAGTTTAGGGTTTGCTTTCCATTTTTTTTTCTTGTTTGTGTCTACTGGCTCTATCCAGGCCAGTTCCTCGTTGGTTTTGGTCTTTTCTGTCTGGTCTGCTCTCCCAGTGATCTAAATTCTTGCTATGCCCACCAGGGGCATACATCCCCCAACTGGAGGCTATGTTAGTGCCATTTCTGGTTCTCTCATTGTCTAGTTGTGTACTCTAGTTTTTTATGATAAAAACTTTAGCTATGGGGTGTTTCTCATTTTGGCACGTGGGACAAGTGGGCTCCCACAAGGGTTGAGCTCAGCGTGTTTGAATTCACTTCTGGTGGGTGTTTCTCCCTCTGGTTCTGTTTGAATTGTAAAATTCTACAAATTTTCATAATCAATTGGATCCATGAGTGTTCAAATTGAGCCCTTGTCATTAGCATATTGTCCCTTCCTCATATTGGCTCGCTCATTTTTTGTCGTGTGATCCATTTGAATCCATTGTGTCATGCATATATTTCATTCTGGTTCATGTCGGCATAGGTACCCAATTGTCTTCTCGACCTGTGTATGTTCCACTATTCTTTGTTGCAGGTTGTCGACGAGACATTCCTCTTGTTGTGGTGACTGCGGGAACCCTTATCAGCGTATCTTCTGGCTATCGGGCTGGCCTCTTGCCGAGTTTCTGATGTCTCGGCGACAGGTGCATTTTGTATTCTATCGGCATATGTTTTGTATTGCAGCGGGAGGTCTTGGTGAAGGGGTCAGGTCTTGCCGACATGATTTAAAGTGGCACTCGGCAGGAGTTCTCTCTTCTCTCGGTGACCTAACATGCTCGGTTGTTTCGGCATAACTTTTCACTCTACATAGCGTCTCACCGAGGATTTCATGTTATGGCGATAGGTGGACTCTGTCGGTGAGAGAACCATTTTGTCTTGGCGAATGTGAATGACCTCAGATGATTTTCGGTGAAGCAAGGAGTTCTCTACATAACGTCTTGCCGAGGGGTAAAGGCTATAGCGATATACATGATAGGTGCTCTTCGGCAAGAGAAGCAAAAGGTTATGGCGACATAACAAAAGGGTAAAAGATATGCTTTCAGTATGACAAATGGCTTTCGACATAGTGTCTCAGCGATTGTGGTTGGCTATACTGAAATGTAAGAAGGGCATGGGGCTACTCCTAGGCTTCGATATAACAATTGGAGTATCACAGTGACTTGAAAGAAAATGATGTCTTCGGTGAAGCTTGGTGAAATCTCTAGGATGTCACCCCGAGGTCAAGATGTCACAGCGATATATGAAGAGAAGGAGGAACGCTCGGGGAAAGGACTATGTGGTCGATATGATATCTCACCGACCTGAGTATGTCACAGTGACTGTGATGAATAGGGGAACACAAGGAAAGCGATTGAATTGCCTTCGGCATGGTGAGGGTAATGTCTCAGTGACTGTTTTGATGATGAATAATGGTGCACTCGGTATCCTATGTGGACTTCACTGGGATGTTACGCCGACCCGCTGGCCTCTTGTCGATGGTGGTAGCCTGCTTCAACGGCTAATGGAGATTTAAAAGGCGGCCGTCTGATCATGGACAATCAACGACCCAGATTCAATTTCACATGTTTTAGGGTTTCTATTATGTTCGCGCGCAAAGGCCTGGAGCATTCATGGCTACGGATGGATGGTTGTTGGACCCGTCGAGCCAGTATTCATGGTGACGTCCTTGGGACAAGGACGACATGGCCCGAGTATGGACGCACAGATTTGGTGGCAGATTTGGTGCAGGTTGATTGATTTCTATCTGTGCGAGAATGTCTCTCCTGACAGAGACCCAACCAGAGGCATTTATGTGACCAGAGAAGTTGTTGAAGGTCACAGCAAGGGTTTTGATTGGTCACGATGCAGTTGGGGTCTGACGTGGCATGTTGATGTGGCTCTGAGCTGGATGGCGATCCCGAGACTGTTTAAAAGGAATTTCTGAATCATTTGTAAGGGTCTTCAGCCATAAATTAGAACAAAATCTAAAGAGAAGAGCACTGAGTCATAGTGTTAAATTATTGTCAGAATTTGAGGTCTAGGTTTTGTAGTCTGTAAAATATGAGGTCCTGGACACATGTATGAATCTAAATGTATAGATTGAGGTCTTTAAGTCTCTCCTTTGTATTGTGCATATGGATTGTTAATGAAAGTTGATCAAGGATTATTTCATTAACCATTTTAATGTAATGTTTTACTGTCTGTTCTAGTTGTTGCTCTTATTCAAGGAATAAGTTAAATGCTTTAATCATATTAGAGATTCGCATGTATGATAGGAGGATTTGATAAGTAGTCTTTTAGATCTGATCACTAGTTATGAGACTAATAAGGTTAGTTTCACATAGACTTTAATGTCCAGAGTAATGGTTCCTTCTACTTGCAGGGTATTGTGACTCCTAGCCCAAGAATAATGGCACTAGTCTGATATTTGTTGTATGTCTTTAGGGTTCTAGTCTTCTTGCTGAAGATCAATCATTTTATTTAATCAATCTTGTTTGATGTCTTTCCCTACCTCCTTGTTGCTTCAAGTATTGAGCTACTGAGAATCTAGCCCCATTTGAGGTCCTCAACGCTTGGCATAAGAAGTTATCTGCTATAAAAAGAAATGTCTATTCTTATTTGAGGCATTGTGTGGGTATACCCACCTTGGTTCTGCAGAGGCTAAAGTGCAGAAGATCTCTTGATCTTGTCAATTGGTCCAGGTCCTCCAAGCTGCCCTTGACTGGAGTTGGCTACTCCATAGGTAGAATAGGAGACCAACCTGGTTTACAAGAAAAAACAACCAACACTATGACCTATAAATGTATGCTTTGGTTCAATCCTTGAAAAAGTGGAGACATTACCTCCTTCCCAAAGAGTTCATAGTTTATACTAATAACCATGCCCTCCAATTTTTGAATATTCAAGAGAAACTCAGTCATAGACATGTTAAATGGGTGGAATATTTGCAAGGTTTTACTTTCACCATTAACTACAATAAGGGGTAGTCCAATAAAGTAGTAGATGCTTTGAGTAGAAGGGCTCTAATAGTGCAGGAAATTTAGTTGTAAAGTGTGGGAGTTGAATCCTTGAAAGGTATGTATCTTGAAGATGCAGATTTCAAAGAAATATATGCATATTGTAAGCATCCTTGTAGTAGCAATAATGATAAGTGGCTTAATTTCTTGATTCAAGATGATTTTTTGTTCAAGGGAGCACAACTTTGTGTCCCTAAGTGTTCAATGAGAGATAATTTGATAAAAGAGAAGCATAGTGGTAGTCTTGCAGGTCATTTTGGACCTTGGAGCAGTTAACAAGGCACTATTTTTGGCCTAAAATGCAAACTGATAGTATTGACAAGGTAGTGAGCTCACAACCTTGTCAATGTGGTAGCATTGACAAGGTAGTGAGTTGTTTGAAAAAATTCCTCATAGAAATGGGGTCTCACCGTGATTTACATTGCCACAAGACCCCATTTCTATTACGATTTTTTTCAAAAATCTCACTACCTTGTTAATGTGGTAGCATAGACAAGGTAGTGAGATCACAACCTTGTCAATGCGGTGTAGTGAGCTGTTTGAAAAAATGCCTCATAGAAATGGGGTCTCATAGTGATGTACATCACTGTGAGACTAGTGTGGGTGTTCCTAGGCTTGCTTGCACAACTAGCTAAGAAGACTTTTCCCTGTCTTCATCCAGGAACCTGATATCTTCTAGGTCCTGGTTAGGCTTAGATAATTAACTAAGTCCTGTTCTAACTCCTCTCCAAGAGTTTCACAACTTGTGCTTCACCTTGAAAGACTAACACCACTTTGAACTGGCAAACTCTCTCCTACACTTAGAAGACTCTAAGTGCCAACATCACACAAAACCTTGAACTGATTGCAGGGGTGTCAAAGATACTTGAAACATGCCATTCATATCCAACTAGATCCATCTTGGATGGTCTTCATTCTTCTTTCTTACCGGTTTCAAGAATTGGTCTTGAGAAGACCTAATTCCTTGTAGCCCTTAACAGTGACCTTTTTGTCATTCTTGCCCAAACTTCCCAAACAACCTGAATTTTTTTTTTCACATTCAGATACCCTTTTTTTTCTTCTAAAATATTCACAGGATTTCAGACCCCTGAGCCCTCCGTACACTGGGTTCCTATTATCTAGGTCAAATAGGGCTAAAAGACCTAATTTCTAGGATTTTTCTGATCTCTTGCTCCTCTCTCACACAAATGGATTGACTGGACCTCAATCCTTCTAGCATGTGAATATTTGATCATACCCTACTTGGAACCGTACTTGTTTCATATTGTACTTCTAACCCCTGCCTATATTCTTCAGTTCTTCACTATCAAACCTCTAACCAGGCACCTTAAGCTCGCCTAGGGTTTGCTAATGCACTCTGATGCTCGACTCTTCACGACTCCTACCACTACATATGTATAGACCAATGGCTCCCCTAACATTTCCATCTACTCTCAAGAAGATCCCGTGGTTAGATTTCATGGGGGAGCCATAAAAATGCAAACTGGTCAGGACAGGACCAGAAAACCCTCTAGACTCTAACTTATTTACACAAGACAACAAATTAACTCAAATGAATTTTCTTGCAAAAGGAAAAACACTTAGAACTTCCCTGTGAACACAAAACCAATGTCAAATCAAAGCATTGAATCCTTCTAATGGCACTGTCACTCAAAAAATTCAGTAAACACAGAAATTGCAGAGTTCTTCACTATTCCAATCACAACAAAAACTTGATTACAAAAACTTGCTTCTTGAATTCGAGCCCCCTTGTCTCATAGATGCCATTCAACATGTTTTTTAGGGTGTGTTGGTCGATCCCACACTCCTATATTTTAGGGGATCCAAGATAACCGAGTTGCATGCAACATTTGCCATAATGGCAAATGTTGTCATGACAAATTTGTAACAACTTTTTGGCAACTGACCATTATGCCCTCTTCCTAACTCCTAGGACCTCTATCTCCTATATTTCAAGCATCCAACTCCCTTAACTACCTCATTTCATCTTTCTAACAACATTTATTTGTTTAGAACACATTTAAGACTCCAATTCCAACTTAGGCTAAACAAAGCAAAACTATTAATGATAACTAAAATTTGGTGAATCTTAGTCCTAATGACTAATTCACCAACCAAGGCAATGACCTTATAAGGTCCAAACAAACACACTAATACTCTAACTTGGCTAATGTCAGATACAAGCCAAAAAAAATGACAATTAACAAAATGGAGGTTAGCCTAGGTGCTCCTGCACCATCCTCCCCAAAACAAAAGAGTTCAATCCACCCTTGGATTGAGTAAGTTGAGATCAATGCCCAACTTCTTGAACTCTGATTCCTTGATCCACACAGCATCAGCATCAGGTTGACCATGCCATTTGATCAGATGTTCCTTGTATTCCTTGGTTCTATTCTTCTTGTAGACCCTGGTATCCAGTATACTGCCAGCTTGTTTGACTATAGCAGAAGGTAGTTTGAGCTCTTCCACATCTTGGATGACTTCATTGAGACTTTTATCCATGTCTGGTGATGGTCCTTTATAATGAACTAGGTCTGCAATATTGAAAACAGGGGACAGTCCACTGTCTTTCGGTAGCTCCACTCTAAAAGCATTGTTTCCATACTTTGCCAAGATAGGACAGGGACCTATCCTCTTCATCTGCAACTTGTGAGGGACTCCTTTTTGTAACCTGGACTTGTTTAGATGCACCATCACCAAGTCTCCAACATTGAACTAAACTTCTCTTCTATGCTCATCCACCTTAGTCTTATGCTTCATATTGTTTTCTGTCAATGTTTTCCTGACTGTGTAATGAATTTCCTACATTGCATAGGCAAAATCATCAGCATATCCACTTCCCTTGACTCCATTCTTTAAGTCTCTTAGTTCATAGACTCCTCTAGGGTGTAGACCATAGACAATTTCAAGGGGAATCTTCCTTGTTGACCTATTCACAGTGTCATTAGAGGCATATTCAGCTTGTCCAATCAACTGATCCCATTGTTGACCATACTCCTTGGTCAAGCACCTTAAAATATTTCCAAGGCTTCTATTAACAACCTCGGTCTAACCATCAGTTTGGGGATGGTATGCTGATCCAAAAGATAAATTAGTCCCCAATCTCTGCCAAAGAGTCTTCCAAAAATGACTCATGAACTTGGTGTCTCTGTCTGACACAATGCTCATAGGTAACCCATGTATCCTTACTATCTCTCTGAAGAAAAGAGAGGCTATTTGACTAGCATCATTGGTTGTTTTACATGGCACAAAGTGAGCCATCTTGCTGAATCTGTCCACAACTACATAAACGCTGTACATGCCTTGTCTTGTCTTGGGTAACACAACTACAAAATCTATACTCAAGCATTCCCATGGCCTAGTAGGAACAGGAAGTGGTTGGTATAGGCCTGCATTTGAAGAAGTACCCTTGGCCTTTTGACATATTATACAACTTTCCACATACCTCCTAACATCTAGATTCATCCTTGGCCAATAATAGAACCTTTGAACAAGTTCTTGAGTCTTTGTGATCCCAAAGTGACCACTCAATGCACCATTATGCTTTTCTTGTATCAAATTCTCTCTAATAGAGCCTCTAGGGACACATAACTGATTTCCTTTAAACAAGAGTTCACTTTGCAAAGTATATTCAACATATTTACTATGAAAGTGATTTTTGTATTCAACACATACCTTATAAATGTCTGCAAAATCTTCATCATCTGCATATAGATCCTTGAAATGATCTATTCCCATGCTCTTCAACTGAATCTCTTGAATGGTGAGAACTCTTCTTCTCAAGGCATCTGCCACCTTGTTGAGTACTCCTTTCTTGTGCTTGATATTGAAGGTATAAGCTTGTAGGTATTCCACCCACTTCATGTGTTTGTGACTCAATTTCTCTTGTGAATTTAGGAAACTAAGTGCTTGGTTGTCTGAATACACTATGAATTCCTTGGGAAGCAAGTAGTGCCTCCATTTCCTCAAAGCCTCGACCAATGCATACATCTCAAGGTCATAAGAAGAATACTTCTTCTTGGCTTCACTTAACTTTTCAGAATGGAAAGCCACCGGTCTGCCCTCTTGGCTGAGAACAACTCCAATAACCACATTGCTTGCATCACACTCAATAGTGAATAGCTTCTCAAAGCTTGGTAACACCAAAATAGGTTGGGTAGCTATCTTTTCCTTCAATAACTCAAAGGTTTTGTTAGCTTGCTCATTCCACACAAATTTAGTCTTCATCCCTCCTTTAATGGTATCCAACATAGGAGCACAAATAGCACTAAACTGTCTTATGAACTTCCTATAATATTGAGAAAGGCCATGGAAACTTCTTACCTCTATTGCTATCCTTGGAGTAGGCCAATTGAGGATGGCTTCCACTTTGCTAATGTCCATTTTCAAGTTGCCATGTGATGATACAAATTTAAGGTACACCAGCTCTGTCTTGATGAATTTACATTTTTCTAAATTGATCATCAATTTCTCCTCTTGCAGCTTCTTGCAAACCAACTCTATCTATTTGAGATGCTCTTCTCTTGTTTTGCTATAAATAAGTATATCATTAAGATACACCACTACAAATTTACCAATGTAGTCTTTGAGGATTTCATTCATGAGTCTCATGAATGTGGAAGGGACATTAGACAACCCAAATGGCATAACCAGCCACTCATATAAACTCTCATTGGTTTTGAAAGCTGTTTTCCACTCATCTCCCTCATGTATTCTAATTTGGTGATAACCACTCTTTAAATCTATCTTAGTATAGTATTTAGCTTCACCTAGAAAATCCATTAGGTCTTCAATCCTAGGGATAGGGAACCTATACCTAATGGTTATCTTATTTATGGCCCTTGAATCAGTACAAAGCCTCCATTCCCCTCCCTTTTTAGGTGCTAAGACAATGGGTACTGCACATGGAATGATGCTCTTTCTAATGAGACCTTGGTTTAGGAGTTCTTGTATTTGTCTAGCTATTTCCTCATTTTGTTGAGGGGTCATCTTGTAGGTTGCCTTATTTGGTAGGGTAGCCCCTGGTATCAAGTCTATCCTATGACTTATGGCTCTTTTAGGGGATAATGTTGCTGGTTGTCCACTGCTTACAATGCCTTCATAGGTCTGCAACATTTTCTGTATTTCTTTAGGTAACTCTGACTTCTCAGCTGCTTTGTCATTACTTACCTCTCTTGGCCTTAACACTAGTGCATAGCCAACTCCTTCTCCCTCTTCTAAGGCTTCTAAGAATTCTTTTTCACCAACCATGAGCAAGTTAGGACCTGCTGTCTTCACCTCTGTATCCTCTAACAGTGACTGAATTTTGAATGTTACCTTATCCTTCTTGAAAGTATAAGAGTTATTCACTCCATCATGCATTGCTTGGCGATCAAATTGCCATGGTCTACCTAGGAGCAAGTGACATGCATCCATAGGCAACACATCACACAAGACTTTGTCCTTGTACCTTCCAATTGAGAACTCCATCCATGCTTGTTCATTTACCAAGACATGTTGGCCTTTATTGAGCCATGTGACCTTGTAAGGATTGGTGTGGGGTATCCTTGTCAACTTTAGCTTGCTGACTATCTCCTCTGACACAATATTGTCAGTAGACCCTGAGTCAATGATGACTCTACATACTTTCCCCATCATCTTACACTTTATCCTAAACAAGGACCTCCTTTGGCTTGGTTCTTCTTTAACTGACTCCTTGATCAAAGTTCTCCTCATCATGAGGTTCTCACCTTCCTCTGAATTCAATGGTACCTCAGATTGTTTCTCTACTATATTTGTCTCATCATGAACAAGGTTAGTTCTACTATCACCTCCTTGAGAAGTACTACCCTTCTCTGGACACGTATAGGCTGGGTGTCCCATTTGATTGCAGTGATAACACTTCATATTGGAAAAGTAACTGCCTCTTCCTTGTCCACCACTTCTTCCTCTAGAGCTAGAGCCTCTTCCGCTACCACCTCTACTAGAGATTCCTTCTTGCTGCTCAGAGTACCTAACTTCTCCTTGAGCCCTTGATTCTGAACTCCTTCCACCATAGCCACCTCTTTGTCCTCTACTGTCTTTTCCCTTACCTCTACTCTTGGAGGTTTGCTCTTGCTTCCTTTTGCTTTTCTCTTCTATCTTTAAGGCCATTTGATAACATTGGTGGATGGTTTTGAAGTTCACTAGGCTCATGTCTTCTTGAATAGACCATTTTAGTCCATTCAAATACCTTGCTAGCTTGATGCTTTCATCTTCAACCACCTTTGATTTGAGGCACAAATTTTGGAACTCCTTGGTGTATGCTTGGAAATCTAAATCTTTTTGTCTAAGATTATGTCTCCTCCTATGCAACTGGACTTCATAGTCATCAGGTAGGTAGGTCTTCTTTATTTTGGTTACCATGCCTCTCCATGTAACTATAGGACCCTTTCCTTCTTTCTCTCTTTCAGTTTGCACAAACTTCCACCATGTGAGAGCTAAACCTCTCAACCTTAACTTGGCCACCTTTACTTTTTGGGCTTCTGTTATACCATCACATTCAAAGTGATTCTCTATACTTTCAATCTAGTCCATGACTGAATCAGGATCCATTTGTCCACTAAATAGTGGCACACCTTCCAAAGCTTTGCCACTTAAGGCCTTCAGTGCCTTCAAGAAGGGTTCTTCAGAAAGAACAGGGTTAGGTGTTGGAGCTTCCTCCTCCAAGTCCACTTCCTTTTCTTTTGCTTCCTTCTCTTCCTTTAGTTCAATTTTAACTTTGACCTTATTTTCCTTCTCTTGGACTTCATCCAGGAGTTGCTCCATTCGGGACAATCTTTCTCTTAGCAACCGATTATCCTCTTCTTGTTCTTCTACCTTCTTGGCTAACTCAGTGTTAGTCACCATGGTTCTATCTTCCTCTGGTGTATTCTCTCCTACTGATTCAATGGGTTGCAACATCAATCACAAGCCTGATCAAACTTTGCTCTGATACCAATATGGTGTGGGTGTTCCTAGGCTTGCTTGCACAACTAGCTAAGAAGACTTTTCCCTATCTTCATCTAGGAACCTGATATCTTCTAGGTCCTGGTTAGGCTTAGATAATTAACTAAGTCCTGTTCTAACTCCTCTCCAAGAGTTTCACAACTTGTGCTTCACCTTGAAGGACTAACACCACTTTGAACTGGAAAACTCTCTCCTACACTTAGAAGACTCTAAGTGCAAACATCACACAAAACCTTGAACTTATTGTAGGGGTGTCAAAGATACTTGAAACATGCCATTCACATCCAACTGGATCCATCTTGGATGGTCTTCATTCTTCTTTCTTACCGGTTTCAAGAATTGGTCTTGAGAAGACCTAATTCCTTGTAGCCCTTAACAGTGACCTTTTTATCATTCTTGCCCAAACTTCCCAAACAACCTAATTTTTTTTTTTCACATTTAGATACCCTTTTTGTTCTTCTAAAATATTCATAGGATTTCAGACCCCTGAGCCCTCCGTACACTGGGTTCCTATTATCTAGGTCAAATAGGGCTAAAAGACCTAATTTCTAGGATTTTTCTGATCTCTTGCTCCTCTCTCACACAAATGGATTGACTGGACCTCAATCCTTCTAGCAAGTGAATATTTGATCATACCCTACTTGGAACCGTACTTGTTCCGTACTGTACTTCTAACCCCTGCCTATATTCTTCAGTTCTTCACTATCAAACCTCTAACCAGGCACCTTAAGCTCGCCTAGGTTTTGCTAATGCACTCTGCTGCTCGACTCTTCAGGACTCCTACCACTACATATGTATAGACCAATGGCTCCCCTAACATTTCCATCTACTCTCAGGAAGATCCGGTGGTTAGATTTCATGGGGGAGCCATAAAAAGGTAAACTGGTCAGGACAGGACCAGAAAACCCTCTAGACTCTAACTTATTTACACAAGACAACAAATTAACTCAAATGAACTTTCTTACAGAAGGAAAAATGCTTAGAACTTCCCTTTGAACACAAAACCAATGTCAAATCAAAGCATTGAATCCTTCTAATGGCACTGTCACTCAAAACATTCGGTAAACACAGAAATTGCAGAGTTCTTCACTATTCCAATCACAACAAAAACTTGATTACAAAAACTTGCTTCTTGAATTTGAGCCCCCTTGTCTCATAGATGCCATTCACCATGTTTTTTTAGGGTGTGTTGGTCGATCCCACACTCCTATCTTTTAGGGGATCCAAGATAACCGAGTTGCATGCAACATTTTCCATAATGGCAAATGTTGTCATGACAACTTTGTAACAACTTTTTGGCAACTGACCATTATGCCCTCTTCCTAACTCTTAGGACCTCTATCTCCTATATTTCGAGCATCCAACTCCCTTAACTGCCTCATGGCATCTTTCTAACAACATTTATGTGTTTAGAACACATTTAAGACTCCAATTCCAACTTAGGCTAAACAAAGCAAAACTATTAATGATAACTAAACTTTGGTGAATCTTAGTCCTAATGACTAATTCACCAACCAAGGAAATGACCTTCTAAGGTCCAAAACAAACACACTAATACTCTGACTTGGCTAATGTCAGATACAAGCCAAAAAAAAAAAAAATGACAATTAACAAAATGGAGGTTAGCCTAGGTGTGCTCCTGCACCAGAGACCCCAATTCTATGAGGCATTTTTTCAGATAACTCATTACCCTTGCTCACTACCTTGTCAATGCTACCACATTGACAAGGTAGTGAGACATTTAAAAAAATTCCTCATAGAAATGGGGTCTCACGGTGATGTATATCACTATGAGACCCCATTTCTATGAGACATACATCACCGTGAGACCCCATTTGTATGAGGCATACATCACCGTGAGAACCCATTTGCATGAGGCATTATGCCTCATAGAAATGGGGTCTCACAGTGATGTACATCACCATGAGACCCGATTTCTATGAGGCATTTTTTCAAATAGCTCACTACCTTGTCAATGCTATCACATTTTGCATACACGTCTACCAAAATTTCTTTTCAAACAATTCACATGCCTTGTCCCTACTTCCACATTTCTCATACATTGCTGCCAAGGGATTTGCAATTATAACATTTGACAAAAATACCCCTTTCTTTTAATGTTTTGATTGATTCACACACTTTATTTCAAAGTTAGGATGTTGAAAAAAGTTGTGGAATTTGGATTTATAGTTAAGCCAATTGTACTTTCTTGAAATTTTGTAATGTCTTTTAAAAAATCCATTTTTTCCCTATTTTGCAATCATGGCATTCCATGATACCACATTTCTTTAAGGAATTCCATCAAAAAATTCATGTGAGATTTGTCTATGCTACCACATTTTGCAAGGTAGAAATACTTTAAAAAAATTAGCTTTCCATTTTCCTTGTATTCTTATTGCACTTGTTTATTCATCATGGTTGAGTGACATTTACTCTTCTATAGGATGTCTGTAAGTATTTTGTATGAAGGGTTGAATGACATATATTTCATTTATATGTATGGATTCATTTTTTAGGAACTAATATTTGTCTCTTTATTATGCTACAAATAAAATCATCTGTCATGCCAAGGAAAGGATCAAGGATTAAACCAACACATGAAGAGATAGAAACTAAGAATGTAAAGAAAGTAGCATATATGAGGGAACATCGTGAGAAAAAGAAATTGGAAATGATTTTTGAAGACATGCCAATTGAAGAAGAACCTCAACCATCAACAATAGATATGGAATTGGTGACACAAAGGGAACAGATGTGAAACCTTCGTGCTATTAGAAATTTGAATACCGTAGTTGGAGACACACCCTCTACCACAAGTGAAGATGGATGGATACCATTTACCGCATCTCAAGTTGAGAGTATATCATGACTCACATGTGAGGAATGAGGTATGCCATCATTTCCATCTCAACCTCAAGGTTTGTCATCTATTCCATCCTCGATCGAAGGTATGCCATCTAGTCCATCCCATTTAAATATTGATGAAATTCCTAATGTTGAGATGAATTTACCTAAATGAGAACATCACCTAGAATTTTGCATAGAAATCCAATGTTTTTGATTAGTATAGATGAGAATATTTTGCAGCCAATGGAAGGTAAGATTCCAAAACTTACATATAGAATATATGCTCATAAGATTTGGAGAGTGTTCTTTGAAAAGTTAAATGAGAACACAAGATGTCAACTATTTGTTAAAATGATGCTAAGTATAAAGTATAGGTCCATCATGAAGATCCTTGGGTTGAGAACATCAGATGCTTCAAGTGAAAAAACTATTGTGAAGAATCTAATGGATGCATATGAGAGTGTGGGTAAGACCTCACACTAAAAAGATAGTAATGTCACACAATGTGTCATTACATAGACAATAGTAAGTAATCAAATGAGGAAAGCTCGTCTCATTAGAAAGAAAATTAAAGAATTGAGAATTAATAGAATTTTTTTATCAAAAGCCGTTCAAAGGCACCAAATAATTGAGGACACCGATTCCATTGAATTATGGGCATTCTCAGGGAGACTACCGTGAAAAGATAAACCAATTGTTGAAGCATTGAGATCACTAATTGAAGACTTGCATGCCTTGAGTTTTTGTTTGTGAGACTTAGTTTTTACTTTCAATTTTATTTTGTCAATAGTTTTATGATGTTTTCTTTATCTACGTAATACATGAAGCATGAAGCATACACGCGAATGGTAGCATGAAGCATACACGTGGAATAGCAGATGTATTTCTCAATGATATAAAGAATGAAACATACACATGAAACATGAAGCATGGTAGCATGGTAGCATGAAGCATGAAGCATGAAGCATACATATGAATTTCCTCCATGAAGCACATCAAGCATGAAGCATTACTATATTCATATGATTGATTTAATGTTTAATAATCTTATAGGAGAATAATGTTCAAACTTTTTTATATATTTACAATTATAGAAACGAAGAGTGCATGGAAACACTTTTATTTTAAATATTTGAAGTAAACCATCTACAAATATCTATTGAAGCGTGGATTTATAATGCAAATATGGACACCATCAATAAAAAATATTTGTATTAACCAAATAGCCATGCAGGTATACATCAATATATGTCGATATAAGTATAAAATATATACAAAATAGCCATATAGGCTTACAAGAATGCCATATAGGCATACAATGTCAAGTATATTCAATATAAAATATGTCCAAAAATTCCATGTAGGCATACAACAAAGGACCCCAATCAAAAGTCATTTCCTTCCAGGTGAAGGAAATAGATGGGTGGCCTTTGTTGGTCAGGTGGATGGCGATGCATATGACACTTGTTTACTTTGAATTTGAGGGTTGCTCCTCCTATTTAGTGTAGTAACAGAAAAATTATCCCTTTTCCTTAATTTGGGAATAATTATCATTGAATTAACCTAATTTTCCCTAGGTTTAGTGTTGTAATGTGTTGTACACATTCACATTAATCTCGGGCCCCTTTTTACTAAAATTTACCTAATTTGTACCCTATTTTAGGTGTTGTAACACACTTTCACACTTATCTCTGGGTCTCATTAATTAATTGTGGTTAATTGAGCTTAATTATCCCCTTTAATTCAAATTTAAGCCTCATTTATGACACCTTTTGAGGATCTATCCCGACACCCAGTATTCAAATTGCATAACATTAAATTTGGAAAAATTAAGGTCTTGGAAAATGGTGCAAGGACCGATTTGCCTTTAGTGGCGAATGGGTCCTCTCCACATAGGACTCCCTTTTCTTTACATAATTGACATGGGTTTTTGATGTTCTTTCACCCTCCCGAAGCAAGGTCTTGGAAACTTGTGCTAGGACCCATTTTCCTTTAGTGGAAAATGGGCCCTCCTTGAGTATGACACCCATTTTTGAATTTAATTTTGTGGGATTCTAATTATTTTCTATCCTAGATCTGGTGTCGGCTTGAATTATTTGAATTTCGGGGTTAATCCTTAGATTTAGTATAAATATGGGGTTAATTCACATTGTTTCTCCCAGTAAGTTTACAAGAAATCCAAGCAACTTTGAGAAAAAATTATAGAGCACTTCAAGAGCTTTTCAAAGGAATTCTAAGGAAGATTATCAAGAGTTTTATTACATCAATTCAAGATCATTCCATCTTTTCTAAGGCAGAGTGCATTCAGGAATGTTGTTGAGCTAAGATAGTTGGTGTAGCATTGAAGATCTACTTACAAACATTTTTTCACATCTTATTTGAGATCAAGATGTACATTCTTCATGGCCACCACATGTTAGTTTGTAGATTTATACTCCAAGACAACTTCCAAGGTATCAACATTCCATTATTTCATTCTTTAATTACATTATTTCATCATTTGTTTTAATTACCTACAAGGGGTTTGACTTAGGAAAACCCCTATTCACTAACAATAAAAAAATTTCTTCCCTTGAATGTGTGTTTTTAGATTTATAGGTTGAAGATCTAGTGGAGAAGAAATTGGAAGCAAAATTGTCTAATAAAACAAGTTGCAAAGTTGTCATTTATAGTGCAAGAACATAGAATCAAGGTTACAAAATTTTTTACAGGTTTTCGGGAGTTGAAAACTAAGGATTTGAGAGTGCAGACTTCAAGGAAAAGAACCCAAATCTCAGTTTCAGGAACCCTAGTAGGGACCCATTTGCCACTAAAGGCGAATGAGTCCTTTGTGACCCAAAAACAAGCATCTTGCAGCAAGGTACACATCATTTTGAGCTCTAAAAACTCCCCCCATAGTTGCCATAATAGGTAGGGTTAGTTTCTGATTGTTATTTTGGCATTTTGACTCTCATAATTAAATGTTTCATAGTGAAAACATAGTGGTTCATCATCTTGATCTATTCACCTTGATGAACCCTATTTTTCTATGTTTCATTTAGTTCCAAATCAAGCTTCACCTATTACAATAACAAGACATTAATATATAGAAATTACATTATACAAAACTGATATATTTAACAAAATAATCAATTAGCACCGCCAAATGATCTCTCTCCTATAGAAACCATCCAAATAGAAATTAAACTACGAATCAATAATCATTTGATTTTTCAATAATAAACAACTATAATAATGAATATTTACTAATCTTCCACATACCCCCATGAGAGCCATCGAGCTGTCTATTGTGGAAGATACACCACACTCCATTTCCCTATCAACATCGAGAGGTGTTTTTGCTTCCATCATCTAAAAATAAAACAAAAAAGTATTCAATCATGAAAACTAGAATAGTGATGCAGGTCATGGCTTATAATGTATGAGATAATAAAAAACAATTGAGTACTTATTGAACTATATATTTCTTACTATTATACTTACTATTTTCCCTATCCATAGCTTGTTTTAAAGCACCTATTTTAGGCTTTTATCCATAGTAGCAAGGCAGTGAACTATTTGATAAAATTATTTGGTAGACATGTATGAAAAATGTGGTAGCATAAAGAAGGCAGTGAACTGTTCAAAAAAATGCCTCAAAGAAATGTGGTCTCATGGTGATGGAATGCCATAAAAAAATTGACTGTCATGGCATTCCATCACCATGAGACTACATTTATTTGAGGCATTTTTTCAAATAGTTCATTGCCTTCTTTATGCTATTATGCTCGGATGGGGTGGATGGTATAGTGTGGTCTTGGTTATGAGATGGAGGGGGATCATGACATGAAGAGGGAAGGGTGTTTTGATCATGAGGGGGAGAGGATCATTAGATGGGGTGGAAGGTGTACTTTGAGAACACATTTCAAGAGCGATCATACAATGGAGTGGAAGAGGTACTTTGATCTAGACATGGAAAGATGTCATTAGATGAAGTGGGGGAGAGGGGATTGGGAGAGGGGGATGAAGGGATATCTTGATCTTGAGATGGAAAGATATCATTAGATGAGATGGAAGGGATATGTTGTTCTTGATTGGAAATGGGATCATGAGATGGAAGGGGATCATATGATGGAGAAGGGTTTCCTTGATCTTTATATGGAGGGGAATCTATGTTAGCATGCTTTGGATTAGGAGATGTGCATAGCTCATTTGATATGGATGTTGTGATGAGGGAGGAAGGTTTTATAGACTCTTCAACTTGGATAGATGGATTGATAGGGGATTCATTTAATATTTAGGGTATTAGGTTTATCTTGATGTGGGGGTAATGAAGGTGGATGCATGATATGGGAAGATTGCACCACTTTTTTTTTGTATGGGGAAACAAGCACCTTTGCAATATAGTCCTTGGAGGAAGTTATTATGAGATACATGGGATGACTTTGCTTGGTAATAGTGGGGTGATGTGGATTTTAAGGATGTGGGATATGAACAAGTGGAATAAGAGGTGGAAGCTTCCATGGATTGGTAAATTGAGGATGAGGATGAGGACCTTGAAAAGTATTTGGAGGGGAAATTTGGCTAAAGGCTTGGTTTTTGTTGTCAAAGGAAGGGGAAGGATAAACAAGAGGAGATGGATTGGGATTGGATGAAGGTAGGGAGGATGGAAGCTTATCACCGATGCCAAGGAGACATCTAAGCATGTCATCCTTATAATTATGGAAGTAGTAGGTGATGATAAAATTAGTGGTGGTGGATGGGGATGATATGGATGGGACTTGAGGGGATCTTTGGATGGAGGATTGGTGGAAAATTGGAGCATTATGTCTATTGAAAATGGAGTCAAGGTGATCCATAATGCTCTCATTGTCATCATTGGGATTATATTTAGGTTGGTCAAAAAGGCTATCCTCATGATCATGGATATGGTTGGGGTTGTTTGGAATGGATGAGGTTGGATTAGAATATATTAGGTTGGATGGAGGATAGATTATATGGTTAGAAACAGTGGAGGATTGATTGGAAGAAAGATTGGTATTGATTTTGGACGAGGATGGAAATTAAGATGATGGATTAGAAATGAACTTGGGGATTGGAAGAATAGGATCTAAGGATGAAGATGGAGGATGTGATTAGATTTGGGGATCACTTATAAGACCTTAAAATGATTTGATTTGATTAAAGAGGATTATCTATTCTTAAGGCAGTGAGTTGTTTGAAAAAATGCCTCAAAGAAATGTGGTCTCATGGTGATGGAATGGCATTCCATCACCATGAGACCACATTTCTTTGAGTCATTTTTCAAACAAATTTCTGCCTTGTCTATGCTATTGCTTACTATTATGCTTTGATATATTTTTTCCAAGCATCCATTGTTTGTTGGAAAGCACCTGTTTTAGGGTTTTAGCCATAGCAACAAGGAAGTGAAATGTTTGATAAAATTCTTTGGTAGACATGTATGGAAAATGTGGTAGCATAGACAAGGCGGTGAGCTGCTTGAAAAAATTCCTCAAAGAAATGTGGTCTCATGGTGATGGACATCACCATGAGACCACATTATTTGAGGCATTTTTTAAAACAACTCATTTCCTTTTCTATTCTATTGCTTAATATTATGGTTTGATAGATTTTTTCCAAGCATCCATAGCATAGACAAGGCAATGAAATTTTTGAAAAAATGCCTCAATAAAATGTGGTCTCATGGAATCCCATGACAAGAAAATGCAATTGGTAGTTGCTCCTAGTTATTAGTTATGCTATGTGAAGTAATTGTATCACTGCTTATGTTGACTTTCTAAAAAACTATATTGTAATTGAAATTTTTTCATCTATCAACATCTAGTTATTAGTTATGCAATGTGAAGTAATGCTTTGATTTTAAAAGATGTGAAATGAAATGTAATCAATGATATGAATATAAACTACACAAATCTATTAAGTACAATTCATTAAAGTTAAACTCTTTATTCTATTACCTAAGTGAAGGTTTGAACTCCACCACCATTGGGAGGTGTTGCCATGAAATCTCCAATATAAACCTATTCAGCATCCAAAATCGGATATTAGAATATCATTCATATAAAAATTCTATTCACATGTAATGTTTATAATTGTTTACTAGTTACATACCTCAGCAGTAGATTTCATGGAGTAATAAGGAGGTGGAGGGCCAGTGAAAACAGTATGAACACTATGACACTAAAATTTCATTAAAATAATTAAACTAAATTAGTTATCTTGCATTTCAAAAATCAAATTTAATAGATTAAATTCAATGAACATGCTAACATTTACCTAAGTATCAAGGTTGAAATCCTCATTCAACATGGCATTTGTCATCGCCAACTACTCAGTTGCAGATGTAGCCTACACACCAGCCTCCTAACTATTTGTGGGGTCATATGTATAGGTGGACCCGCAAGCCTAACAAATATGGGGTGGAACCCTACCCCTTGAAGTCTCCCCCAGCTCACACTATACTACAAGACTCGCACACTCTATGATACTCTAGGTCAAAGAACTAATAGACTATAGAGTATCCACCTTAGTACTCTCCTTCACAACAAAAGGGATAGCAACGTGCTCATAAGCCAGTTTAGCAAGTGCTCATCTCATTGGAAACTAAGGATCGAGACGTGCCCTTGGTCTATCCTGTGTTGACCCACCACCTCTCGCCTGGAAGTCCTGCATATCAAAATAGTTGGGGATTTTGTTGAGGAAAAACTTGCAGTAGAGTTTCCTCAAGAAATATTTGGGGACCTCATTATTGTTGCATGGAGGATGGTAAAAAACCAGCCACCAGCTCTGCCAAAAATTATCTTTTATCCCTTGGTGGTTGCACAAATGGATAGGAAACCTCTTGCTTGTAAGGTGAAGAGGTTGATTTGTATGTGGGTTAGTGAATAGTGAACACAAGTCAAATTTTGTAATTTTTTCATTTTTGACTTGCTTGTAGGATAGTTTATCTACATAAAAATCTCTATACTCCCATCTCTTATCTACCCAACCACTTAATTGCTTGATAATTGCATCTACATGTGTTAACATAGCTTGAAGTGAATTTGTAAGTGTGGTTCTTTCTGAGCTTGAACTTACATGATCGTTCAACCTTGTAATTAACTCCTCAATTTGTTTTTTGTTGTTTTCAAATTCCCCCATTAAATTTTGTTGAGTTCCAAGAGGATGTTAAGGAATTGTTGGAGGAATTTTTTGTTGTGGTTCTTCATTAGGATTTTTTTGGTGTGGTTGTTCATGAGGAGAAGGATTTTGAGGAGGAGAATTAGGTGGATTATCAACTCTTGAAAATTAAAGAAATTAACATCCAAGGTATATTAAATCTACCTATTTAACAATAAATTCACAAAAAAATAATAAAAGCTTAATCCTTTGAGTTCCCCGTTGACGTGGCTGCATTTTGGCGAAGAATTAGAAAAAAATCAGTGAAGAAACAGTCAAATTTGGGCTCTCTACAATGTGAGTGTGCCTTGGAAGGGTTTGCAGGCCGCAAATGGAGGAAATGTGATAGTGAAAAAATGAATTTGTTTTGTTTTTTTTTTTCTTTTTTTCTTATAACAATTCATTACACACTCGCGTTATAATGTGAGCGCATTATAGCTTTAGTGTGATTGATCCTTAGGCTCGGTCACACCAAGCCATAACACGAGCGTGTTATAATGTGCTTGTGTTATAGCTTTTTTAAAAAAATTGAAAAATTTGGCCACTTTTTGGCCCCCCTTTTTTTTGCACATGCCCTCTAAGATATAGATAGGTGGACAAAAAAAGAGTACCAAGTGCTTCATCGCTTCTATCAAACCATTTAATTCTTTTTGCAAATTCTGTGGGTTCTAGATCTGGTGTAGGGGCACCATTGAATAAACATTGTCAATTCAAGAAATTGTTGTCTAGGCTTTAGGATTTTGGGTATTTTAGCATAAAATAAGGTCTTGAAGACCATTTTTTTCATTGTAATAAGTCATTTTGGTGGTTATTAGATGTCTAGAAGGTCAATATTGCTAAAAGTGCAAAATATTGCAAAATTGTCAAGTTGAAAATGCAAAATTGCTAAAAAGTTGGAAAAAGCAGAATGCCAATGGTCGGGCATTTTAAAAAGAAGTTGTAGGTGTTAGGAAAGATGGTGTAGGAGGGAAAAATATTAAATAGGATGAAAATCAACGATGTATTTTTATTTTTGAAGATTGTAAAACATTTCGATAAAATATAGCACTGTTCTCCTTCAATTTTTTGTATTTTTTGAGTTGCAGGAACACTGTACGACCCGTACAACATCAGAGTGATTCAAAATTTCTTGTTTTATATTATAAATTTTATTATATCTCTTTTGGTTCTATTCTTGAGAGATTTCAGTGAATTTTGTGATTTTTATTACAAAATCTTCTAGATCGGGTTTGAAAACAGGGTTCTTTGAGGGTTTGTAGTTTTCAAGCATGTTTTAAACCCATTCCACCTTCTGTCAGAACTGTATCATAGTGGAATGGGTGAAATACAATAGTTTTAGGTGTATGGGATCTTTGTGAGTGCAGGGGAGGCCTGTGTGTGTGTTGGGAATGAAGCCCTAAGTTGAAAAATTATGTTTTTCAAGGGAATTTGAATGGTTTTGGCATGGAAAAGTAAGAATATTGTTGGGGAAGAATTTTCTAATGATGAATTGAGTTTCTACAGGCCTAATTGAACTTGTTTTTGGTGGTTATAAGATTGTGAGAGGGTTGGATGTGATATTTTCAATAAAACCATAGTTTCTAGGCTTAATAAGAGGGTTTTGTGGTTTGGAACTTGGGTGAATGGTTTACTAAGATTAAATGGTTGATTCTTAGGTTTGAACACATGTTAATTTCTTCCCAGAAGGTTTCAAGGGTTGTGGAAAAGTTTAGAGACAAGTCTCTTTGTTAAAGTGGCCTAATTTGAGGCCTAGTTGGCATTAGAAGCCTGATTTGAGTGAGTTGTGAAAAAGAAACCTATTGATTGATTGAGATATGTTGTAGAGTGTCCTGAAGGGTCTCTAAAATGGTTCAAGTCTTGGTTTGAAAGTTCATTATGAAGTTATACCCGATTAAGTTGATTTCCAATGCTACAAGGAAATTGAGTGCAATGGTTGAGATAGTGTGAATTTCAGAGTTTGGTGAATTGATAATTGTTTTGTTGGTTGATTTTATGATAAGTGTGTTGTAGGACCTCCCCTACTTGGATCAAGTGGTATCAGAGTGAAGGTACCAGATCTCTGTGGAAAGCTTGAAGATTGTGAAGGAAAACTTGGAAGGTGAAGAGGCAAGATTGTGAAGATGCCTCCAAAGGCCAGTGCAATGGAAAAGGAGATAAAGGAATTGAAAGAGCAGTTGTTACAGAAGGAAAGGCTATATAAAGAGTCTCAAGAAGCCACCTTAGCCAGGATAGTAGTTCTAGAGAAGAATCAGAGAAGAGGAATGGTGAATGAAGACTAGAGTGATAAGGAGGATGAGGGGGAAGAAGGAAAGCCTCTAGTTGGAGTGCAGAATGATGAAGATGATTTAGACCCTGAAGAAAAGAGAATGGTCAAGATGCTAAAGGCAATAAAAGGTGAAAACACTCCAAAAGTGAAGGTTGAAGTGCCTATGTACGGAGGCAAGATGGATAGTGAAGAGGTTTTGGCTTGGATTGATGCCTTAGATAATTTTTTGAGTTTGAAGACATAGAGGACAGTAAAAAGGTGAAATATGCAAAGAAAAAATTGAAGGGCCCAGTTGTAACATGCTGGAACTTTGTTCAAGAAGATGGGGTCAAGAAAGGTAAGTCCAAGATAAGCTCTTGGGATAGGATGGTAGAAAAAGTAAAGGCTCAGTTTTTACCAGCAAATTATGCTATACAAAATTTTATGAAATTGCAAGATTTGAAGCAAAGGGAGTTGGATGTGATGTCTTATACTGAGGAATTTCATAGGTTATGCATTAGGGTAGGTCACAATGAAGATGAGGTTGAAAGAGTGGCTAGGTATTTAAGTGGTTTGAGATTGAACATAAGAGATGAAATCAGTTTGAACCCTCCTAAGACATTGGAAGAATGCTTCCAAATGGCAGTAAGGGAAGATGAGAGAATCAAGAGAAGGCAAGAAAGACAAGGAAGGGGCAGAGGTAACATGAATAGAGGAAAAGGTACAAGATAGTCCAAAGAAGATCTTGAAGAGGATGATAAGAGTAAAGAACAAGCACCAGAATCAAGAGGTGGATTCAGAGGTACAAGGGGCAGATTTGGAGGTGGAAGGAATTCTAACACTTTTGCAGGTAGGTGTTACCATTCTCAAGAATATGGTCACCCTTCTTGGAAGTTCCCTGATAAACTTGGTTCAACATCTAGTGGAGGAGAAAGGAAACCTAATAGGAGATCCCAAATAGTTCAAGAAGATGAAGCTGAAAGTTCAAATTCAAATACTCTACGTGCTACTCCTGAAGTAGGTGAGATGTTGATGATGAAAAGACAAATGTTGAAGACCACCAAGGAGAAAGAGCTAATTCAAAGAAGAGCCTTGTTTAGGACAACTTGCAGATGCAAAAATAAGGTATGTAAAGTAGTAGTTGATTTTGGATGCATTGATAACATGGTATCTAGTGATATGGTGGACAAATTGAATTTGCAAAGAGTGCCTATAGCAAAGCCTTATAGAATGTCTTGGATTAGTGATCATCAATCTATAGTGGTGAATGAACAAGCTACTATTGAATTCCAAATTGGCCAGTATAGGGATCAAGTTGTTTGTGACATATAGCCAATGATTTGTTGCCACATGTTGCTAGGAAGGCCCTGGTAGTTTGATAGGTCTGTAGTTTACCATGGGAGAGTAAATACATATAGCATTGAAAAATATGGGAAGACACATATATTAATTCCATTGATTGAGAAGACAAAATAAAAAGGTGAAATCATTATGATTGGAAGGAAAGAGTTTGTGAGTGTTGAGCAAGGTATGTATGTGGATTTGGCAGCCAATGCAAGGCATGACAAAGTTGATAGGAAGAGTGAAAAAAAAAAGGCAGCTAGTTGGCATAAAGAGTGCTTTTGTGTGGAATAAAAAGGAAGATGAAGATGTTTCTTAGTTTGATACAAAGCAGATTAAAGGTGGAAAGCCTATGGAAAGGCAAGAGGTGAGTGAAGGAGTACTTGTTGGGATAGTTAAGTTTCCTATAGTGGTGAGTACAGTGAAGAAGCAACTAGGTAATGCTGGTACAGAGGTTTGTAAAATTAATTGGACAGTGAAAAGTACAGGTGTAGGTCTAACAATGACTGGTAAATGGAAAGGTACAGTTGGTAGTGATAAGGAGGTAGATAAATAGAGCATTGGACAGAGGTATAAACATGAAGTGAAGAGGGAAGTGATGGCAGTGGATGACAGTATATGTACAAAGGTGGAGAAGAGTGTGACATCAGTATGTGATGAGGAAAAGATGGAAAAACAGCCCACAATACAGTATGCATAGTTGGAGCAAGATTCAAGAGAAGATGATGGAAAAGATGACAAGCACAACATGAATCAAGAGCAGGGTGAAGATGAACCTGTTAAAGGAAAACAAGAAGATTAGAAGCATGAAGAGTTTGGAGGTGGAAAAATTGTAGTATCTTTTCCAAGAGACTTGGAAAACTTTAAAGTTGGGGTGTATGGTGCAGGGGCACCATTGAATAAACATTATCAATTCAAGAAATTGTTGTCTAGGCTTTAGGATTTTGGGTGTTTTAGCATAAAATAAGGTCTTGAAGACCATTTTTTTCATTGTAATAAGTAATTTTGGTGGTTATTAGATGTATATAAGGTCAATATTGCTAAAAGTACAAAATATTGCAAAATTGTCAAGTTGAAAATGCAAAATTGCTAAAAAGTTGGAAAAAGCAGAATGCCAACGGTCAGGCATTTTAAAAGGAAGTTGTAGGCCTTAGGAAAGTTGGTGTATGAGGGAAAAATCTTAAATAGGATGAAAATCAATGATGTATGTTTATTTTTGAAGATTGTAAAATATTTCAATAAAATATAGCATTGTTCTCCTTCAATTTTTTGTATTTTCTGAGTTGCAGGAACACTGTACATCCAGTACAACATTTGAGTGATTCAAAATGTTTTGGTTTATATTATAAATTTTATTAGCTCTCTTTTGGTTCTATTCTTGAGAGATTTCAGTGAGTTTTGTGATTTTTATTACAAAATCTTCTAGACCGGGTTTGAAAATAGGGTTCTTTGAGGGTTTGTAGTTTTCAAGCATGTTTTAAACCCATTCCACCTTCTGTCAGAACTCTATCTCAGTGGAATGGGTGAAATACAGTATTTTTATGTGTATGGGATCTTTGTGAGTGCAGGGGAGGCCTGTGTGTGTGTTGGGCATGAAGCCTTAAGTTGAAAAATTATGTTTTTCAAGGGAATTTGAATGGTTTTGGCATGGAAAAGTAAGAATCTTGTTGGGGCAGTGTTTTCTGATGATGAATTGAGTTTCTATAGGCCTAATTTAACTTGTTTGTAGTGTTTATAAGACTTTAAGAGGGTTGGATGTGAGATTTTCAATAAAACCATAGTTTCTAGGCTTAAAAAGAGAGTTTTGTGTTTTGGAACTTGGGTGAATGGTTTACTAAGATTAAATGATGGATTATTAGGTTTGAGCACATGTGAATTGCTTCCCAAAAGGTTTTAGGGGTTGTGGAAAAGTTTAGAGACAAGTCTCTTTGTTAAAGTGGCCTAATTTGAGGCCTAGTTGGCGTTAGAAGCCTGATTTGAGTGAGTTGTGACAAAGCAACCTATTGATTGATTGAGATATGTTGTAGAGTGTCTTGATGGGTCCCTAAAATGGCTCAAGTATTGGTCTGAAAGAAGGTCATTGTGGAGTTATAGCCAATTAAGTTGATTTCTAATGCTACAAGGAAATTGAGTGCAATGGTTGAGATAGTGTGAATTTCAGATTTTGGTGAATTGATAATTGTTTTGTTGGTTGATTTTTTGATAAGCGAGTTGTAGGACCTCCCTTGCTTGCATCAAGATCTGTGCCAAATGTGATTCTTTGCAACTTTAATTTTAAAAATAAAATTGTCATTTGTGATCTCCATTCATGATAGTTATATGGAGTTAGAAGAACAAATTTTGGCAAATCCATGATGAAATAAAAAATTTCAATAGAGGAATAACAAATTTCTGTTCACAATAGAAGCAATTAAGCCCTTTGTCCCAAAAAAATTGACCTTTTTTTGCAAATTTGCAACAATGTATCCAAAAGTACAAAATCAAATTCAAACTAAAATCTTGAAATTCTAGGAACAAATTTTCAAAAAGTGCATGTATAAAACTATAGTGCTCCTAAATACCTTCCTAATTCCATAAGAATTGGGAAAACTGAGTTCAAAACAAAAACTTATGAGCTCAGAGGCTAAAAAGCAAGATCTAACTTCAACCTTGAAAAAGTGTCACAAAACAGAATTTTTTTTGCAAAATAAATACACCACTAAAACATCTAGAGAATCTACTTTCTGAAAATATTTTGTTTCAAAAAATTGGCCTCCTAGGTCAAAGGTTATTATAATTTGAAAACAAACCCATAGTTTAGGGCCTAGGGGGTCAATTCAGGCTAAACATGCACAAATTTGAAGCACCTGGAGGCCAAGATTGCAATCACCCATGTGACCGTAGGTGCTCTAGAGGAAAAAATAAAATGCCACCACTTGGTAGTGATGAGATGGACTGTGGGTGGTGGACGAAGCTGCATCATTCCTACAAATTTGTGCATGTTTATAGGACATATATATCTATGCAAACCAATGAGGACTAAGAGTCCACAAGGAGATAGGTATTTTACAATGTTTATTGATGACTATACCAAGATGACTTGGATAACATTTCTGAAAAAGAAGCCAGAGGATTGTGAAAAGTTTAAGGAATTCAAGGCATTGGTAGAAAATGAAATTGAAAGGAAAATCAAAGTTCTGAGATTAGATAGAGGTGAAGAATTTACTGCTAAGAAGTATGACAAATTCTATGAAGAGCATTGGATCTAGAGGCAATTTTGTGCCCCTAGAACTTTGCAACAAAATGGAGTTGCAGAAAGAAAGAACCATAAGTTGTATAGGAGATGGAAAGATCTATGCTATGTCAAGAAAATCTACTTGATATGTATTGGAGAGAAGATACACATATAGATATGTATATTCTGAATATAGTTCAGGTTAGGCCTCAGACATAGAAGACTCCATACGAGGTATGGAAAGGAATACCGACATCAGTAAGGCACCTCAAAATATTTAGAAGCAAGTGCTACATCAGGAGAAATGAAGAAAGTCTAGGTAAGTTTGATTCCAGATCAGATGAAGGAATTTATCTCGGTTATTCCTTAATAATTAAAGCTTATAGATGTTATAAAAAAAGATTAAAAAAGATAGTTGAAAGTGAAAATGTGAAGGTTGATGAGACTATTTAGTCTACTTGCATTTTGAAAGTAGAAGATGATGAAGAATCAATTTATAGTAGCATTGAAGACTTAGAAGAAGTTGTTCCAAAAACTCCAACAAAGTATTTTTAGAAAAATCACTCTACAAATTATATCATACCTTACATAGATAGTAGGGTTCAAACCCAAAAGAGACTGGAAAGATCAGGTGAACAAGTACATTTTTCTTTACTATCAAAGATAGAACCTAAGTCATACAAGGAAGCAAGCAGAGAAGGGTATGTGCAAGATCATGATGGGCCAAAAAGTGGCAATATTATGGGTATTTGTAGGGTATGTGGCTGATGACTTTTTTTTTACCCAAAATTGATGAAATGAAAAGGGTTTTTAGAGGAGATTCTCAGCTTTCCACCAATATAAATTATTCTTTAATTTGAATTTAATAAATAATTATTATTCATTTTTGTTGATGAATAGCTTAGGTCTGATATATATAACAATGATTGCTATTAGCATCATCATTGTTTCTGTTCGATCTATCTCTCATAAATATTTCTGGAAATAAGTATTCGATTTCAATACATGTTGAACTATATACGCATTGATAAACCTCTGAAATCATTGTCGCCCTGTGTCTGGGCGCGTACTTGTTGACACTGGTTATCACGCGTGGTTCTGGAATCTGCATGCTGGAGGGAACACGTCCTTGAGCAGACGTGTCTCCAAGGGTGGAGACACGTCCTCTCAAGAGGCGTGTCCCTTTGGTTAGGAAACCCTGCGCTCAAAGGAACACGTCCCTTGAGTGGACGTGTCTCCAAGTATGGAGACACGTCCTCTCAAGAGACGTGTCTCTTGAACACGGGTCTCTCCAATATTTATAAAATAAGAAACCTTTCTCTATATGCAGTCATCGAAATCAATAAATGATCTGCACCCTGCACATTCAATACTCAGAGAAATATTCAGAAATCGAATTTGCATCTGAAGTTCAAAATAAAGCTTCTGACCTTAGTCTTTTCATAGTTCCAGAATCCTGTTAGTCTCAGATTTGATCTAATTTAACATGGTATCAGAGCCACGTTGAGTAAATACAAAACAAATCTGAATTCCAATCTGCTCAGAAAAAAAAATAAAAATAAATAAATTCGCATTCTTCAGAATCGAAATTTCTTCACAATGTCAAGTGTGATCAGATTTGAAGATCGCCTTGCAGGAGCAGACAATTTCACATCATGGAAATTCAGAATCATGTTGATCCTTAGAGAAAACAAGTTAGATTCATTTGTGAAAGAAAACCAGTTAGAGCCTAAGGATGATCTGGAGAAATCTCAATGGATTGAGAACAATGAGAAAACCATGAAAATTATAGTAGATGCTGTGAGGGACCATATAGTACCTATTCTGTCTAAGCATGAGACTGCATACCTTATGTTTAAAGCTCTTGAAAGCACCTTTGAAATAAACAACACCAGTAGGACCCTTGCTCTAAAGAGACAAATTAATCATATTCAAATAAACAATGGAGAATCTGTTAATTCATATTTCATGAGAATAACTGAATTAAGAGATCAACTGTCAACAATTGGTCATCAAATTGACAGTAAGGAGTTAACCCTAATAGCTCTAGATGGTCTACCAAACTCATGGGAGTCTTTTGTCCAAGGTATAAGTGCTAGATCTAAGCTCCCTAAATTTGATAGGCTGAGAATAGATTGCCTATAGGAAGAAACAAGACTAATGTCAAAAGGAAAACTTCAGAAACCTATAGATGAGGATATCCATGTACTAAACACAAATTCTCATAAGAAAGGCAAGAAGAAATATTTCAAGAGAAAGAAGAATTCGTATGGAAAGGGATCTTCCAAGAAAAGGAAAGACATATCCCAAATACAATGTTTTAGATGTGATCAGTTCGGACACTTTGCTGTCAAGTGCCCTGATAGAACAAAACAACAGGCTTCCTTTGCTAAAGTGGAAAAGACAAATACAGAACATGATTCTGAGAAATTTGTTTTCTACTCAGCATTATCAAGTCAAGTATCAAACATAGTCAATAATTGGGTAATTGATAGCGGTTCTTCAAGGCACATCACAGGATTCCGAGAACACCTAGATACTATGATAGAAGAAACCACAGAAGAAGTAACTATTGGGGATGATTCTGCACATCCAGTTAAGGGGGTTGGAACTTGCACCATAAATCTGAATTCTGGCCTCTCTCTTCAACTCACTGGAGTATTACTTGTACCAGGAATAAAGAGGAACCTCATATCCATTTCTGCTCTTGAAGACAACGGATATAGGGTCACCTTTATGGATGGAAAAGTCCTAGTGTGGCCAAAGAACTCCACCATAAAGAAAGCTCAAACTATAGGGATAAGACAAGGATATCTCTACAAGCTGTGCACTAACATAAATCATGCCCTTATTCATGAGACCTCTGATTCAAATGAAATTTGGCATCGAAGACTAGGACATATTCATTTTCGTGCCCTACCTTCTGTAGAAAAATTAGTAACAGGATTACCCAAACTGAATCCTATTCATGAAGGAGCATGCAAAGGGTGTGCCCTAGGGAAGAATACAAAGGGGTCCTTCCAAAACAGTTTGAGTAAAACCAAAAACATTTTAGAACTGGTTCATTCTGACTTATGTGGACCTATGTCGGTACCTTCATTGGCAGGTTTTTTATATTATGTAATATTTGTAGATGACTTCTCTAGAAAAACTTGGATATATTTTCTTAAATGTAAAGAGTCTATAGAAGTCCTTAAAAGATTTAAGGAATTCAAAGCTATTTCAGAAAACTTTTCAGGGAAGAGAATCAAAACTCTAAGAACAGATAATGGGAAGGAATACACTTCAGAAATCTTTAAGGAATTTTGTGTAAATGCTAGGATTAAGAGGGAGTTTACTGTAGCCTTCAATCCTCAACAAAATGGTGTTGTGGAGAGAAAGAATAGATCTATTGTAGAAGCTGCTAGAGCAATGTTGTTTGATCAAAATTTAGAAACTTCATTTTGGGCAGAAGCCTCTAGGACAGCTGTCTACATTCAAAATAGATGTCCCCATTCTCATCTAGACAACAAAACTCCTGAAGAAGCATTTATTGGTATAAAACCTAACATAAGTCACCTCAGGATCTTTGGTTGCCCTGTCTACATTCATGTACCGAAAGAAAGGAGATCTAAATTAGATCCTAATGGAAAGAAAGGGATATTTGTGGGCTATAGTGAAACCTCAAAAGCTTACACAATTTACATCTCAGGTCAGAATCAAATTGAACTAAGTAGAGATGTCATTTTTGAGGAAGACATTGCTTTCAAAAGGGCCAAGAGTTCTAATGACATAGAAATTCAAGATTCTACTAAAGTTATGGAAGAGGATCTTGCTCCTGAGATTCAGAGGGAGCATTCTGAAGAAATCTTAAATAAAAACCAATCTATCCCAGAAGTGAATCCTTATGACAACAACAAGAAAAGACCACTTTGGGCTAGAAAGATGATTAAGGAAGCTGAGAATTGCACAGCACCCAAAGGAACTTTTAGAGAAAGTAAGATACCCAAAAGATTCTCAAGCTATGTTGCCTTAATGAATGAAATCATTAGTTCAGAACCAACCAGCATTATGGAAGCCTTAAAGTGTCAAGTATGGAAAAATGCCATGACAGAGGAGTATCAATCTATTTTAAAAAATGATGTATGGGATATTGTACCTAGACCTAAAGGTAAATCTATTGTCTCTTCCAAATGGCTCTTCAAAATCAAACATGCTGCTGATGGCAGTATCGAGAAACACAAAGCACGCTTTGTTGCTAGAGGTTTCTCTCAAAAGGAAGGTATTGATTACGAAGAAACTTTTGCACCTGTTGCCCGGTACACCTCTGTGAGAGCAGTAATAGCTATTGTTGCAGCTAAAGGCTGGAAGATCCATCAAATGGATGTGAAAACTGCCTTCCTGAATGGGTCCATTGAAGAAGAAGTATTTTTAGAGCAACCTGAAGGCTTTGTGATACATAATGCAGACTCACATGTATGCAGATTGAAGAAAGCTCTATATGGACTTAAACAGGCTCCCAGAGCCTGGTATGAAAGAATTGACAAATATCTTCTAAGACTAGGATTTTCAAAGAATGATGCAGATCCAAATATCTACTTTAAGGTAATTAAAGGTGATATGTTAATTCTAATTTTATATGTTGATGATCTTCTAATAACAGGAGAAGATCACCTTATTACTCAATGTAAGGAAGACCTGACTTCAGAATTTGATATGAAAGACTTGGGCATTTTACATTACTTCTTGGGGTTGGAAGTCTGGCAGAAATCTGATGGTATCATTTTAAATCAAGGAAAGTATACTGTTGATATTCTAAAGAGATTTGGGATGTTGGACTGTAGACCCATGTCTACACCTATGGAAACTAACCTACACAAGTTGAAAGAAGCAGCAGCAGAATCCAAGTATGCAGATCCAACTCTATATAGGCAAATGATTGGATCCTTGATGTATCTGGTCAACACCCGACCTAATATTTGCTATGCAGTAAATGTTCTCAGTCAATTCATGTGTGAACCTAAGGAAATTCACTTAATGGCTGTGAAAACTATTTTGAGATATCTTCAAGGCACTATTGGATATGGTCTTCTTTACAAGAAGAATAAACTAGATCTACACGGGTACTCTGATTCAGATTGGGCTGGAAATGTAACTGATCGAAAAAGCACATCAGGATGTTGCTTCAGTTTAGGATCAACTATGATCTCCTGGATTTGCAGAAAACAATCTTCAGTTGCACAGAGTTCCACAGAAGCCGAATATATTGCAGCCTCAATGGGAGCAAGAGAAGCAGTTTGGCTTCGTAAATTGATTGTGGGAATTTTTGGTGAGCCCTTGAATCCTACAATTATTCATTGTGATAATCAGAGTTGTATCAAACTCTCTGTAAATCCTGTCTTTCATGATAGATCTAAACACATTGAGATCCCCTATCATTATGTAAGAGATATGGTGGAAAGGAAAGTAATTCAGTTGGAGTATATTAGTACAAATGATCAAACTGCAGACATTCTCACCAAGCCTCTCTCCCGAATCAAGGTAGAGCACTTCAGGAAGAAACTTGGTATGGTTGAAATGTAATTTGTTAATTATGTTTGAAATTCAAATTGTTTATCAAATTGTACTAATATATATATATAAAAGATGTTTGAATGTGTAAACTCTTTTGTCATGTGTGTGACTCCATGACTTTATGGGCCTACTCCCCCTGTGTACATTATTGAAAGGTGACGATCTTTTAATAATGAACACTTGTATTTGACATTGTAAAGTGACGACTCTACAATGATAATCTATCATGATAGGATATCATGTGACTTGATATCTATGGACATGTCATGATAGTATCTCTTGGACACCTTGGTTGATTTCATGGGACTCGATATCATTTGTAGATCATTGTGATCCTTAAGAGATAATCATGGTGGATATTTATATCCATGGATATGCCATGAATTATGGTAGACATCATGTGACTTGATGTTAGTGCACATACCATAATGAAGATGTGTTGTGTCATGAGACTTGACAACTTTGATAAAACATAGCTTTGATATCACGTGTAAAGGTGATATCTTCACTTATTTGAGTTGAAATATCTTCCCTAAGCTAAGAGGGAGTGTTGATGAATAGCTTAGGTCTGATATATATATAACAATGATTGCTATTAGCATCATCATTGTTTCTGTTTGATCTATCTCTCATAAATATTTCTGGAAATAAGTATTCGATTTCAATACATGTTGAACTATATACGCATTGATAAACCTCTGAAATCATTGTCGCCCTGTGTCTGGGCGCGTACTTGTTGACACTGGTTATCACGCGTGGTTTTGGAATCTGCATGCTGGAGGGAACACGTCCTTGAGCAGACGTGTCTCCAAGGGTGGAGACACGTCCTCTCAAGAGGCGTGTCCCTTTGGTTAGGAAACCCTGCGCTCAAAGGAACACGTCCCTTGAGTGGACGTGTCTCCAAGTATGGAGACACGTCCTCTCAAGAGACGTGTCTCTTGAACACGGGTCTCTCCAATATTTATAAAATAAGAAACCTTTCTCTATATGCAGTCATCGAAATCAATAAATGATCTGCACCCTGCACATTCAATACTCAGAGAAATATTCAGAAATTGAATTTGCATCTGAAGTTCAAAATAAAGCTTCTGACCTTAGTCTTTTCACAGTTCCAGAATCCTGTTAGTCTCAGATTTGATCTAATTTAACAATTTTCTATTAGAATTACGACTAAATTCTTGATCAATAGGCTAATTGAAAAACATCTATAAATTTCAAACGTTATCACATTTTTTGAATTCAAAACATGCATCACATTCTATGTTTCACATACTATAAGATTAAAAAAATAAAAAATAAATTTCATGAAGTTTTGACCAAGTTAAGGTGGTTAGACATACGAGTTTTTATATTTTTTAAAAGTTGTAATAAAAAATTCATAATTAATTATTTACTTGGAAAACAAATACAAAAAAATATGCATCACATCCAGACATGAGTGCTATACTTATTTATAAAATCTTATAAAAAAGTATTATCATTTTATTATGGTTAGGGTGGTTAGACAAACACCTACTTCTTGTTTTTTCCCTGAAATTTAAGTACTACTGCATTGAAATTTTAAATTTTCACCAAATAGATTTTATTTATTTTTAAATAAACTTAGTAGTTTAGAAACTACATTCAATTTTCTATAGATTCTATTCTTACATATTTTTGAAATAATATAGATAACTTTTTCAAATTTTTACGTCAAGTTTCCTAACACTAATTTTTCTGAATTTTTTGCCACTTAAGGGCCTATTTTTTCCATGATGATCCTGCACATACCCAGAACAAGGATGGATAAAAGCTATGGAGGAAGAACCGAATCGGATCATAAGAATGAAACATGGGAACTTATCCCAAGACCTAAAAACAAGAATGTGATTGGAACAAAGTGGTTATTCAAAAACAAGTTGAATGAATAAGGTGAAGTGGTTCAAAATAAAGAAAGACATGTGTGTAAAGGGTCTGCTCAAGTTGAAGGTATAAAATTTGAGAAAAAAATTGCTCCAGTGGCAAGAATAGAGGCAATCAAGATGTTCTTAGCTCTTTCAGCATTCAACAATTTCAAGGTGTATCAAATGGATGTGAAGTTAGTATTCTTGAATGAACAACTTGAAGAAGTTTATATTGAACAACCAAAAGGATTTCAATGTACTAACAATCCAGATTATGTTTGCAAATTGAAGAATGATTTGTATGAACTCAAGCAAGCTCCTAGAGCTTGGTATTCAAGGTTGGATGGATACTTGCAACAACAAGGATTCCAAAGAGGTTGTGTAGAAAATAATTTGTACATAAAAATAGAAGGAGAACAAATGCTAATAGTTATGGTTTATGTAGATGATATCATTTTGGAGGTAGCAATGAAGAAATATGCAATAAATTTCAGAAGGCTATGCATAATGAATTTGAGATGTCTATGTTATGAGAATTATCTCTCTTCTTGGGGTTGTAGATTGTACAATCAGACAAAGGTATTTTTATTTCATAGAATGAATACATAAAGGAGATGTTAAGAAAGTTTGGAATGGAAGATTGGAAACCAGTTGCAACACCTATGGTTACTAGGTGTAAGTTAAGTAAGATGATGAATCTGCCTTGGCAAATCAAACTTTGTATAGGTCCATGATTGGTAGTTTGTCGTATGTGACAACATCTAGACCAGAGATTATGTAGGTAGTTGGAATGGTTGTCATATTTCAGGTAGCACCTAAAGAGACTCATGCTAAGGAAACAAAAAGGATATTCAAGTATTTGAAGGCTATTGAAGATTTTGGACTGTGGTATCCAAATATTGAAAATTTCACTTTGACTACATATAGATGCAAATTGGGTAGGATGTTGCATGATCATAAGAGCACTAGTGGTGCTGCATTCTTCCATGGACATAGTTTGGTGTCATGATTGAGTAAGAAGAAAGAATCAATTTATGTATATCTAAAACAAAAGCAGAATACATTGTTGCAACATCATGATGCACTCAGATGCTTTGGATGAAGTAGAACTTGAAGGAAATGAAGATTGAGTTTGAAGATCCTATCACTATTCTTTGTGATAACAATAGTGCAATAAACATTTCAAAGAATATGGTGATGCGCTCAAGAACAAAACACATTGCAATCAAATATCATTTCTTGAGGGAGAAGGTTGCAAAAAAGGAAGTAATATTGGAATATGTGGACACAAATTAACAAGTTGCAGATATATTCACAAAGCCACTTCCTAAGGAGACATTTGAGTTTCTACAACAGAATTTGGGAGTTGTTTCTCCCTTTTCTTGAATCAAGAGGAAATACAAGGTGAGGAGGAGCTTGGTCTCCCTGTCACAAGAAGGGTTGGTGCTCTTGTAAATTTTTTTAAGAGGTAGTGAAACATGGACTCAATTAGAGTCTATCTAGGAAACAAGTTTCTAGATGGTGAATTGTATTGATATTATGTGGGTGTCAACACATATGGTGTTGATCCCTTGCCATTGATGTCAAAGGGTGAGAAAGTGGGCTCAAAATTTTGAATTGAGGAGATGTTGAACTAAGGAAAGAGTGAGCTCAAAATTCTAAATAATCTCAGCCCGGGGTAAATGATACATCCAAGAAATCATTTAGATGTGTTTGGTGGTCCCAAGATTTTTGTTGTTTTCCATCAATGACAAAGGGGGGAATGGTGAACATAGGTTGTCATTGATGTCAAAGGATTGTTGCTAACAGTGGTTATCAACGGGTGTCAAGGTTGTCAAATGTGAATGTTGTCAAAGATGTAAAAGATTGGAGTACTAGAATTGTCATTTGACTTAAGGCCCTAGAAGCATGTTGATTATCAGTGTGTAGACTATCTGATTGATCATATCCTATATCAAGTAACATGGATCAAGTTGTGCTGAGACATGACTACCTTCAGATAGTTAGTGTATTTATTATACCATTTCGGGTATGCAATTAGAATGAGTGTGGTAGTCCAGAAGGATATATTTTGGGTAGAGAGATTTCTATATATGGCTGGAATTTCTTTCAAAAATGTAGTGTTGCTCTACAGTTTGGAAGGAGAGTATGTATACACTAGTTTTATCATTTCCCAAGTTTCCAGAGGTGAGGCTCACTGTGCAATAAGTTTCAAGTGTTAGAAGATCTATCAAGCTATTCAAGTTTGAGGCATGTGCGGTAATGACTAGTAGATTGTGAAATTCAAATCTTATGTGTGGAGTGAGTATGAGACCTATTTCAAGTTCTTGTGGTGGTGCAAGGTATCAAGTTTTGTTGGAAGAAAAAAATATGTGTTTGGACTGTTGTATTACATATTTCATGTAATTTTGAATTTAGGTCCATCTTATGTCGTTTGGGTTATGTGCAGATCCCTGACCAACATGGAAGAGTATTAATGTAATGTCATGTATACATTTCAAATGTTCAAATGCATTGAATGTGTGATTAAGAAGTGTAATGAATGGAAGGTATGTTTTGGATGTGAGGATAGAAGTGTGAAGAAAAGAGGAAGCAACAGTATTAGGTCATTCTCAGTGTGGGAGAGTGTTAGTTGTGTATCAGGTGCATATCAAAGTTAAATTTCAAATCTGCCATTATTTTTGTAATCTAGTAGGATTGGCATTCTACTTGTATTTTTCTAGTCGAGATTAGTGTCTCTTTCTAGTGAAGATAGTCTCCAATAGGTTGGTTCCTACATATTCATTTGGGGATTGGTGTCTTCGGTAGGTTGGTGCCTACATCACATTGTAAAATTCACTTATTATATTCTTTCTTGTGAGATTTCTCATCATGGTTTTTTCCATCTTGGGTTTCCACGTACATTTGGTGTTTTATGTTATCTTGTGTTGTGCTTTGAATAATTGCTTATGTGGTTCAATTCTCTTCATATTGAAAATCTATATAATAGTTGTAAAAGTAAAGGTTTTCAGAATTATTTTGATCTACTAATTCACCCCCCTCTTACTAGATTATGTGCTCTTCATATAACATCTATTGTTTCCTTGGATACAATCAAGAAACAAGATGCATATGAGGATGTGCTAGCTTATTAAGACCAAGAAAAGGAGTTATAAATTGGTTTAAGGTTTAGTACAAAATTTGAGACCTTGGCCATATGGGATATAGCCCCTAAAAATAGCAAACTCCAGGTGGTAAGGGACACAAATAAGCATACAGGGAATCTCATTATTAAAAGGTTGAGTGACAACACTACTCCTCAAGAGGTATCCCTAGAAACAACCACAACCTTATTTAGTAATGCAACAGTTCTAATACATTGCAAGTTGATTTTGAAAAGTTGCAAAAGGACCACATCAAGTTGTTATAGGAGTAGAATAGAATAAAGCCATTAATTCCTCCTCCTCAAAGCATAACATTAGAACTTGCAACTCCACAAGTGAGATCAATAGATACATCTAGCAAGATAGGGGTACTTAAAATATTGAGGAAATTAGACTTGAAGAAGAAACTCAAGTAAAGATAGGAGACAAAGAGGGTGGAAAAAGAAGGAAAGAAAAATCTTGTTGATTTAGTCTACAATATTTTGGGCCATAGTCTATCCTACATTTTACAAAGGCTATATGATACATGGGTTAATTACAATAACTTGAGGAAAGCATACATTATCCATGTAAACTATGAAGCAATTTTAATAGATATCTTAAGTACTTGAATTCCACATGTGCCAATAATGGGTGATTTTTTTAGTCATGCAAAGTTTGATCTAGTCTCCTTTGTCAATATTTCAAGTACATAGGAGGTGATGAGATTGGTTAATGATATTTCTAATTTTCAAAGTGAAAATTAGATATACAATTGAAGGAGAAGCTAAATTCTTTTGAGGCTTTGGAGGAAATTTGATGCCAAAGTTTTGGATGATAGTGGTGAAATAAATACATTGGATAACTGGAAAGTAGAATTCAATAATATTTTTCCTAATCTGAGTGCATCTATATTTTAAGTGGTGCAGGAGCACCTAGGCTGACCTCCACCTTGTTTATCTTCAATTTTGGCTTGTACCTGACCTTAGCCAAGTCAGGATGTTTGTGAGTTTGATTTGGACCTTAGAAGGTCTTGTATTTGTGTGATGAGTTAGTCACTAGGACTTAGGACATCCTAGGTTAATCAATGTTGTTACATTTTGCTTTAATTTAGCTTTAGACAACCTATGTTGCAATGTAGGGCAGTAAATGTGTGCTAATCATATCCTTGTTGTTAGAAGATGCCAAGAGGCAGTTGAGGAAGTTGATGGTCCGAAGCAAGGAGTTGGAGATCCTAAAATGTAGGATGATGGAAAGAGTTGCAAAAATGTTGCAAAGTTGCATGGCAACATTGTTAGGTTGCATGCAACTTACTTGTCATTGGGAATCCCTAGAAATCAGGGTAAGTGCTCGATCAACTTCCTTTGAATGTGGGAAAGGCATCAAAATAGGGGTGTGGCTCGTAGAAAGGAGTCAGTTATCATTGTAAACAAATTTTGGTGTGAAGGAATAGAAGACAGTTTGGCAGAATTCTGTGTTTTCTGAAAAATCCCGTGTGTTTTGAGAAACAATGTTACCAAGGGATTTGTGTATACTGAAAAAACACTGTAATTGTGTTCATAGCATAGTTTAGAGTAACTTTCATTTTACATTCAAGCTGCTTAGAGTAGATTTATTGATTTGAATTCCAAAATTAGATTGTAGACTGTTATTTTTCTTTGTTTTGAGCAGTGTGATTTAGAATGGCTCCCCCATAAGAACTAACCACAGGATCTCCTTGCAATTAGTTTGAAATGATAGGGGAGCCAGTCCATTGTAAATATGTAGCAGTAGGAAACTTTGAGAGCCAAGCAGAGTTTGTAATACCAAACCCTAGGCGAGTTCTAGCTACCCGGTTAGGAGTTTGGAAGTGAAAATTGGAAGAGCTTAGGTAGGGGAAGAGACCACTGTACAGAATCCGTACGGTTCCAGGTGGGGTAAGGTCAGGTTTTTACATGCCAAAGGGATTGAGACTTCAAACAATCCACTAGAAGTAGATTTGAAGGAGACAACACTAAAACCCTAAGAATTAGGTCTACTAGCCTTTTTGTCCTTGTTTGTAGGAATACACCGTACGGTTGGGACAGAGGTCTGACACCCTATGGAAGATTTAAAGGACTAAAAAGGGTGTCAGGAAGTTCCTTTTAATTGGTAGGTTATTTGACAAGTTTGAGAGAAAAAGCCAGAAAATTGACTGGTAAGGGCTACAAGGATTAGGCCACTTCAAAGGAAAATTCTTGAAAGCGGGTGATTTGAAGATTGAATACCAAGAAAAATGCATTCATTTGGATGTGCAATGCAAGAAATCAGTGTCTTCAGCTCCTCTGCAAGTAGTTCAAGCAAGGTGATGAAGTTGGCATCTAGACCCTTCTAGGTGTTGGAAGAAGAGAGCAGATTCAAGAGGTGTTTGTCCTCCAAGGTTAAGCACAAGGATTGAAACTCTTGGAACAGAGTTGAAGCAAGGTTCAATTGATGAACTAAGTCAAGACAGAGCCTAGAGATTGTCAGGTTCTTGGTGGAAGGCAGAGTGAAGTCTTCTTGTTGGTTAGTGCAAGCAAACCTTGGAGTTATCATACACCATTAAGATAATGAGGTGGGAGCATGTTTTTGAAATACTAGCTTGGATAAGTTGTTGAAGTTAGAATTAGGCCTTGAAAATCTTATTAAGGGAACTTTTGGATGCAAGATATGTGGCCAATACAAATAAAGTAAAGAAAGTTTTGACACATCAATGGCCTTAAAAAAGGCCATTGATTGGAAAGTAGAATTCAATAATATTTTTCCTAATCTTAGTGCATCCATATTTTTAGATAATGAGGTGGAAGCATTCTTTTGAAATACTAGCTTGGATAAGTTCTTGAAGTTAGAATTAGGCCTTGACAATCTTATTAAGGAAACTTTTGGATGCAAGATATGTGGCCCATACAAATAAAGTAAAGAAAGTTTTGACACATCAATAGCCTTAAAAAAATATCTTTGCATTGTGGTTAGAGAAATGCAATGTATAAGTTGGATCTTTCATGTCACTAGGATGTTACCAAATTTTCCATGTTTCTTCAATAGAAGAACAAATTCATTTTTTCTTTCCACTACAATGACAATATTTATTAGCTTGAAGTTGTTAAAGATTTCCAACAATTAAGTTGGTTGTTGCATCTATTCTATTTCAATAGAGTAAAGTTTGTCAAATGTAAAAAAGTGACAAGTATCATTTTCTCATGTGATCTTGTATGCTCATTTCACCTTTAAAAGGGGAATCAAGTATTTCATTGTAAGGGATTCTAAGAAATTGTAAATGAGTGGGATGTAAGAGTCATTTTGGTATATTATGGAAAATAGTATATTGTGTATGTACAAATCTTTTGTATCAACATTGTTAAATTTTGATTGAATCTTATACGGATACACGCTTCAATGTGTAGCTGTCTCCACTTTGTGATGTAATATGTCCTTTGAATAATATAATCAAAGATTAAAGAATTCTTCATGCAAATTTTTTGCACTCAATTATTTTAATTCTTATTTTTTGTTCAAGGAATATTATAATTTCTTTTATGAAAATAATGAGAATGTTTTTTGTCACAAATGGATCATTAAGTAGGATCACATTGCAAGCCCTTCGTATGTCACATCATTATAAAGTAATAGTGTTAAAATGACCATCATAATATGTTTAGATGTTGTGATATGAAGATATATGGCACTATAACTCTATAACCCTAAATAGGCACTAGTATGTCTTTATGCATTCTCTCAACCTCAAAATTTCTTTCAATATGACAAATCTTAAGCCTTGATCATAATTTGATTGTAATTATTTACTAAATTCATACTTGTATTTGATATATAACAAGAAAATTATCAATCTCAAGAATTAAGTTACAAATCCTTGTTAATAAGTATGAAGTTTCACATTTGCTAGACACCATTTTATAAATTTTTACTTTAATTATTTTTAGTGTCATGAAAGGGGAGGCCGCCTAGGTATTGTAGAGCCTAAAGTGCAAAAGAAAATAATTGTAAAATCTATCTCCTTTTTGTTGGCCAATCTTTTAATGTCTTTGAGTATAAGGTATGACAAATCTTTAGAATCCATTGTAATATAGGTTGGAAAACCAACAATATCTAATATGCTTATATAATTTTTTGTGGAGAATAGTAAGATGGATTTGGGGGTGTCTTGTGCTTGATGTTTGGGATAATGCATCCTACACATTGGTGTTGGTTCCTCCTACTTCACCATCTTGTGGTCAATTCTATTGTTGGGGCAAAGAATAACTCTAGTGAAACTTCTCAATGAAATTCTAAGTAGATTCAACATCATTGGTCACCTCCTAGCTTACTTGGGATTAGATTGGGTGGTCTTGAACTATAGACTAGTCATCATCCTTGTTCAATATCCTCTTAGTGATGTAGTTGAAACCCTTCTGCTAGACAAGCAATTTCTTCTTAGTAAAATGCATTAAATAATCAACCCTCTTACTAGAAGGAAGAAAATGCTAATTAGAATACCTTCATGAGATGCTAATTAATAAATAAAGATCAACATTTGCCCTATAAGATGCCTCAGCTCCTTACTTTAGAGTTCTTATTGCTTAATAATCTTTCCTTATTACCTATTAATATTAAAAACTTTAAACACAGATCAATTCTTTTCTTTTTAATATTATCTCTGAAGGAAACTGTCTGATACTTCAATCCTTCTACTTTCCTACATTTTTATTTATGAAAAAGTGGGGAGCCTATGTTACTTTTGTTTTGTCATAATGACCTTATCCATATAAAATATTTCAAATTTAACAATGTTTTCTTCGCAATTCTATATAACTTTAGAAGTAATGTAAATAACATCCATTGAAGCCAATTCATGCAAGTTGCAGATCTACAATCCAAGATTTTATCAAAGATTTGATGAGTTGTTACGATGTTCTTAAAAAATGTAGATTCCTCCTTTTGTGAGAATGACTTCCCAAACGTATGTAATGATTATGCGAGCTGAAATATACTTAAAATCTCATCCACTTTCTATATCTTGTCAAAATTACTGTGTCTCAACATCCATTGAAGCCAATTCATGCAAGTTGCAGATCTACAATCTAAGATTTTATCAAAGATTTGATGAGTTGTTATTAAGAAATGAAAATTCCTCCTTTTGTGAGAATGACTTCCCAAACGTATGTAATGATTATGCGAGCTGAAATATACTTAAAATCTCGTCCACTTTCTATATCTTATCGAGAATACTGTGTCTCGAAATAGTTATAAGAAAGAGATAGAAAAGCTCTCATGTTCGTCTTCATGTTAACAGTTGGAGAATCATTGGCCACTTCTGTGTCTTTTATCTGCATTATTCCGAACTTGGCCAAAAACTCCTGATTTTTTGAGCTATACAGGTGGAACGTCAACTTCGTCACTCACGAGTCCATTAAGAATTAGTGGATGAGAAAACTCTCCTGAAAACAAAAGCACAACTACTTGTTTTTATTTTTGTATGTTTTAGGCTGATGTTTCTTTTAGACTTTAGGGATGTGACTAGTTATAAATGTGCAAAGTTCTTTCATAAATTATAATATAGATATTTATTCATTAAAAAATTAAAATTAAAATTTGATGATATTATTAAGAAAAAATCGAAGTAAAATAAAGGTCTTTAGTTATAGGTTTGATGAAGATTTAATTGTGATAGATGTTATCTACAAATTTATCAATGTACGAAAAAAATTGTTAGATGATAGATATCAGATTGGTAAATTCATATATATTAATTTGGTTCATTTATGTGCTTGCAAAACTAATCTTTGTGTTTGCGGAATGGAACCTTGTGCACATGTCTATACCTTACCCATAGATTTGAATTGTACTAAAACTAA